>JAHNEJ010001995.1:0-124317 GCA_022559845.1 Amorphophallus konjac
TGTTATGGCATTGATATCCATTTTGTTCTTACACTCACCTTGGCTCTTAACTTCATAAAGCCCACCCCTCTTAGAAGGCCCAATCATTCTTTCATATGATGACAGAGAGGCATGGCTTATGGAATTTTCACTAAATATTTCAAATAAATCGTAAGCCTCATCCTCACTCTTACTCATGAATACTCCTCCACATGATGCATCAACCATTTGTCTATAATTCTCTGCCAAACCATCATAGAATGCCTGTACAATTTGCCATCTTGATAACCCATGGTGGGGGCATTTCCTCAATAAATCTTTAAGTCTATCCCACGCTTCATGGATATGTTCCCCCGGGTTTTTTGTGAATCCAGTAATTGCTCTTCTCATGGTATTGGTTCGCCCTATGGGATAGAACTTCTTCAAAAATTCTTTTTACATTTCCGCCCATGTATCAATGATCCTACCCAAGGCTCCTAACCAATATTTGGATTTATCCTTGAGAGAGAATGGGAAGAGAGTTAGCCTAAGAGCATCATCAGAGAAATTCTGGATTTTAACAGTGGAGCAGATCTGAAGGAACTCATCAAGATATTTGTAAGGGTCTTCATTAGGATTTTCATAGAAAGATGGTAACATTTGGATGGTACTAGACTTGATTTCATAATGAACTGCTTGGTTCTGAGGTGCTTGGACATAAAAGGACGGTTGGTATTGATTGGGCAAGAAATAGTCCTTCAATTGCTTTAGAGGATCGATATTTTCGGCCATTAGATTTTGGTGGTGAGGTCCTTGATTTTTGACCATGAGATCTTGTTAGAGATCGTTCCTTGGATGCAAGACTCTCTCAATTTCTTGAATGAGTCCTAGTAGGTTTAGATGTTGAGATCTTCTACCTTGTATAAACTAGGACGAAGATAGAGATGAAAGAGATTTTTTTTATGATGATTTTTGTTTGATTGTTTTTTTTTCTTTTTTTTATTTTGACATAAATTAGGACGAAGAGAGAGAAGAGGAGAAATTTTATTTTTAAAATTTTTTTATGCAAACACAAACAAATTGTCACACAAATTACCTAATGACCTATGTATGACCTAAACCTACAAATTGAGTTTCACAAAATGACTAAAGTGTAACTTGAGTTCACCTTCAATATTTCCACCGGTCAGGTAAGGGGTGGGGTAGTGGGAGGCTCCCCTTACTTTCGCAAGGTCCTAATTAAAAATCACTAGCCCGCTTAAGGCGTTTACCGTCCGACCGTCTTGCCTTAGGCACCAGTTTTCACAAGAGGGTAAGCCCAAATAACACAAGAACCACAGTGTGAACTTAGGGCCAACGTCTACTGAATTTTATTTAAGGTCTAGGTGATACAAAGATGCAAGGAAATTATAGTTTGTGGGCTAAGGAAGGGTGATGAAATCCCCACCTTATCTTGCTTATGGGTGTTGCCTTTAAAATACTTTGAAATGATATGCAACAAAGTAAGTTCAAACAAGGGGTTCTATGCAAGCATGGAAGTGCATGAGCATGCTATTGGAAAAGTTAGAGTACTCACCTTGCCTCCCGCAATCCTTAACAATGTAATTAACAACAAGGAAAAATAAATACTATCCTAAATGATGCATGACTTAAAACATGAAAGTGTGATTTCTACTCTTGGAATGAAGAGTTTTATCGAATTCAAGTGAAGAGTTTTTTTTTTGTGAACCTATCTAACAACAATATGCAAGAACATTAAGGAAATGACACAAAATGAGAGGAATAAGTTTGAAGACTTACTTGATGTGCAATCCCTCCTTCTTCTTTTTTTGAAATGAAATGACAAAAAGACTAAGAAAAGGAAGGAGAGCTTACCTCTTAACTGCTTCTTTTTTTTGCTCTTTCTTCTTTTTTTTAATTTTTTAACTTTAATTCTTGAAGTGCGTTCCCTCATTCTAATTTTTTTAAAGAAATAAGAAAAAGAAAGAGATATTAGTACACTTATAAACACAAAGAAAATAAAGTTCTTAAACCAAAATCATCATTCCTCCCCGACAACGGCGTCAAAAATTGATAACGCAAAAATTCATCGTTTAAAACACGCGTATCAATCTTAAAAATTCCAACTCGCACTAGATGAAAGAGAGACGTAATATGGTGGTGAGAAGGGTCGAATCCACAGAGAAGAAGAGATTTTTAGAGTTAACAACCTTGGAGTCTTTTGGAAAACACTTGTGATTTTATTTTGTTTAAGGATAATAGTGAAAAGATGAATGAACTAAACACTTAATTAAAAACACCTATGACTATGAGCCTATACCATGGAAAATAATTGCATAATATTGAGAAGAAGAGGTAGAAGAAGGAGGAAGAGAGGGAAGATAAACAAACTCTAGATCAAATGAACACTTCTTTCATTAACATAAAGAAATGAGTACATGAAGTGTAAGACAAGCTTATAATAAAGATGTGACGAGATTACAATGAAGTAAAATGAAACTAAAGTAATAGCAACAAGAGGAGCCTGAGATGTGAAGATGGTGGCAGTAATGGTGATGACAGCGGCATCCTCTCTTGGCCTTGGATCACGAACCACCTTGTGGAAGATGCCGTCTACGCCGGGAGGAAGTCACCTTCGTCATTGAAGCGGCCTTTAGAGGGTGAATAACTTTGAGACCAAGACGAATTAGGGGATGCCAAAGAAGAAGAATTTGAAGAGGAGGAAGAGGAGAAGAACTTTGATGAAGGGCACAGAGAGAGAAAATGTGAGGAAGATGGTCAAATCAGAGAAAGAAGGGAAGTGATCTGCGCGGATGAACAGTAACTATGAAAAAAAATTGAACTGAGAAGAATTACAAATAACTTAAAAATATGATGGAATTAAAGGAAGTGGTAGAAGAATAAAATCTAGATCTACAATAGAAGAAGAACTTTCATGAAGAATGCATATAGAAAAAAGAGCAGACGGACTTCAAAATGGAGGAATAACAGAAGCTAACACCTCAGATGAACAGTAAAATCACAAGACAGTAAGTTGAAAAATGAGAAATAACATCCAAACCAGAAAGAATTAGAAGATGATATAAACGAAGAAGTTTTAGAACATTTAAAAATAAAGAATTGTCATGAAGATAGTAAGAGGAGCAAATGACTAGAAGGGGGAGGAATAAGGGGAAGAACAAAGAGAAACACTGGTTCGCAGATGAACAGGATAGTACAATGAAAAATATGAAATAGCTTGAACACTAGGAGGTATTAGAAGATGATGCAGAAGAAGAAGTTGTAAAGCATTTAAAATTGAAGAACTTACATGAAGAAAGTCAGAGGATAAGAGGAATATAAGAGGGTGAAATCGGCGGCCTAAGGTTGGGAGAGAAAGAGTGAGAGATTGTCAAAAGAAGAACTCTCCTTCTCCTCCTTGTCATGAGCTATTTATAGGGAAAGTTGGGTCCATGGAGGGTGGAGATTGTATCAAAAGGAGATGGATGGCTGGGATTTAGGTAGAAGATGATGTATTGGAAAAAGAAAAAGGAGGTGGGCACCCCCTTTCTTAGACTTTGGGTACCCCCTTTCCAACTTTGAATCTCCTTTTCAAACATTGAATGTCCTTTTCCTCCTTCTCAAACTTAAACTTTGAATTCTTTCTTTTCAAACTTTAAATTCAAAATTTTGAACTTTATTTTCCCTCCAACCAAAATATTTTGAATTGTTTATTTGACTTGGTCAAAGTAGTGATGACAGTTTTACCCCTGACTTCTTTTGTAATTACCTTCGGTGTCCTGCACACACATAATTATGATTTAGTTTAGAAAAATTACCATAATGTGCACATGAATCTCAATTGCTCATTTTTATGTAATGGACAATTAATGTTCATGACCCTCAACTCTATTTTATTAAATGAAATCGTCGAATTCATTAATTTACGTGAAAGGTCCAATCTACATGTGAAGTTGAGATTAACGATAGAACATGCATAATTATCTAATTATATGCACATAAAATGGTGTACATGCGATGAATTATCATAGAAAATGTACACTTATCACACGCCCTAAAAACGTGATTTTAACTCCCAACGGTAATAAACCCACGCTCGGCTCACCATGGGCTACCGAACTCGCGGAAAATGAAATACACGTGCTGAGGGTCCATCTCCCTACCTCCACCGAAGATGTCACGCGCCGTGGACGCCGATCCATCGCGAAAACGTCGTGAAACCCTCGTCGGTTCACGAACTCGCAGCCAAACTTCAACGCGCCACCACGCCTCTATCCTTGACCCGTCCTCGTGCTCCTCGCCTGCCATCGCCTCCGTTGACCGCCTGGAGGAGAGGGGAAGAGAAAGAGATGAGAGAGTGTGAGAAAGAGAGAATGGGGAGAGAGAGGGGGTGAGGGGGTTTAAATAGAAAATGAATTTTGGATTTTAAAATCTGGAAAATGTGGTAAATATCAAAAAATATGAAAAATTACCTCCGCGATCCTCGGAGAACACACAACGCAGTAGTAACATCCCAGAGTCAGAGAACGTAATGGTTCACCCTACACGGGATTCCGAAGGTCCGACAGCCAAAAACACGCGTAAAACCCAAAACGTGACCCGGGACCCACAAAGGCGCTCTGAAAATTCCAAAAAATAACCGGCGTGCTCCTCACAACGTCACGGACCCAAGAAAATTCACGGGCACACCACCAATGAGTCCGAAAATCCAGTATAAAAAGTCTGAAGCTCACTCGGACACGATCCGCAACCCGCGAAAAGACGATCCGAAACCCACGGATCCTGGTCCGAGCAATAATCCGAAAAAACCGGGGCATTACAGTAACCTCCGGGTTCCCTAGAGGCGAGCACCGCTCCCCTTTAAAATGGTAAGGTAACCCCCAAGTTCCCTAGAGGCGAGCACCGCTCCCTTGAAAATGGTAGGGTAACCCCCAGGTTCCCTAGAGGCGAGCACCGCTCCCCCTGAAAATACTAAGGTAACCTCTGGTTTCCCTAAAGGCGAGCGCTGCTCCCCTTAAAAATGATAAGGTAACCTACGGGTCCCCTAGAGGTGAGCACCACTCCCTTGAAGATAAGAAGGTAACCTCCGGGTTCCCTAGAGGCGAGCACCGCTCCCCTTGAAAATGGTAAGGTAACCCCCGGATTCCTTAGAGGCGAGCATCACTCCCCTTGAAAACACTAAGGTAACCTACGAGTTCCCTAGAGGCGAGCACCGCTCCCCTTCCAAACGATGCCAGCAAGCAAGTAGAAGACGTAAACACTGCGAAGCATGCACACGCGAAACCCATTCAGGGGTAAGTAGGAGTCTTCCATCAAAAGGTACACACTGACATGAATACAAACTAGAGAATTTAATTTCTTTAGTCAGAATACAAGCTGCCAAAATCTAAAAGTAGTCAGGATACAAGCTGCCAAAATCCCAAAAAGAAAGACCGCTCTCACACGACCGTGATGCGAGCATACAAGACAATGAGATCACGGCAGCACAATCTCGCTCCTCGTGGCAGTAACAGACGACCTTCCCTCGACCCGCTTGTTCTGTGGAAGCAGACCAACAGTGGAAGCCGCCTATGCCCGAGAAGAGGGATGAAGCTGCCGCTAGCATCCCTTTTGTTCCGCGGAAGCAGACCAGCTTGGACGCCGTCGACAAAGAGGCCTACACAAGGAAGGAAGACCGGAAGACCCGACCACCCCGGATTGACGGGGGGCAGTGGAGCAACAAGGTCCACGCATTACAGAGGCCGACGTGGCACGCTGGCCATGTCTGCAAACTGGCAAGTAGGGACGGCTGCCCTGCCTACCATCATCTTCAAGCAGAGAAACACTCCCCTTAGCTTGAGAGAATATCTCGTCACACACCTGCAGGCCAAGAAACATGAAGGGAAGCAGTCACGGCCATGCAATAAGAAGACAACTAGAAGAAGGGAGGGTTTTATTCAGAAGCAGAGAGGGTATATACAAAGGTATCATCTGTCCCCTTAAGGACGGAACTTGTCCAGCTCAAGAAGCAGAACCCCCCTACCAGCATACAAGCGGCTGACCTTATCCAAGGCCTCCCGCCAGCCGTCTAAGTACCCGTTCCGGTATTCCTCGGAGACAGGACCGTTTGCTCCCGGCTCCGGCCACAGTCGCCACGGAGCCGGTGGAGGCGCCCTCCGGAGGATCAAGGGTTGGCGAGGAGCCTGCAAAGTATCATCATCTGACGAAGTACCAGACTCTTTCAAAGACATCCTATAGGGCCTTCTCCTTGGAAGCCTTTGCACCAGGAGCCAAAGATGGAGGTCGATACTTATAGAGAGGAATGAAGGTTCTAGAAGGCCAAAGGACTCCTACCGCCTTTTCAAAAAATGTAGAATCCGAAGCGACGGATCCCGAAAGTCGCACCCTTCCAGAGTAACCCCCGAAGGCGCCGTTTTGTATCCCCATAGGATTTCGTAGACGTCAGAAAAGAGGGAAGTGCACGGAAGAAATCTCAAGAATTGCGAAAAAGAGGAAATTCTTCTATTCAAAAGCCAAAAGCGTACAAAGGAAAGGCGATCGCCTAAACAAAGACAAAATGAAATTGAAAAAACAACTAGGGGCACCCCCCTAAGGGTTCACCCCAGCAACATCATCACGTGACCCAGCTTCCTCGGGCTCACGTGTAGCAGCAACTCCTGAGGGAGGCAAGTCCTTGGCTGGATCCACCACGCACTCCTCCACAGTTGGGACACCAACGGGTGCCCGCTCGCCAGTGCTAGGCCCCGGCCTCTGCTCCCCAACCTCCTCATCGTCGAGCTCCTCCTCGCCATCCCCGGCCTCCATGCCATAGGGTGACGAGGGAGGAGGAAGAGGTGGAACCACAGAGCCAAGGCTCTTAGCTGTGGCTACAACAGCGGCGCTCCAACCTTCCCAGAAGCCACGATCGCGCGCCGGTCCGAAGAACTCGAGGGCCACCTCGGTCAGCTCATCCCGGTAGGCCGAAGAGGAGCGATAGTTCTCCACTGCTTTCTCACAAGTAGCGGACATCGTTGAGCGCAGCTCAGCAAGCTGCACCTTGAACTCTTGGGCTCTGGCCTCAGCCTGTGCCTCCATGCTGGCCGCGTGGGCTTCAGCCGTCTCGGCCTGGACTGGGAAGGAGTCTCGGTCCCGTTCCATCCCAGCAAGAACCAACCCCAGCTGATTCAACTGTTCGTGGAGCCCGGCATTTTCAGCCTCAGTAGCCTGTAGGCGCCCTTCAAGCACCTCGCAGTTGGCCGAAAGTTCCACCTGGGTAGTCTGAGCGGCCTCCAACTCCCGAGCAAGACCACTGAAGTGGTACCTCCATAGGCCGAAGGCCCCGATGACCGAGCACACGCCCCTCGCAGCTAAGTCTGTCAACTCCCTCTCGGCCCCGGGACCAAACTTCTCAGTACGTTCATGCCACCGAACACTCCTCCCCATAAGATCAACGACTGTCGCAATCCCTGCCGGCCCGGGCGTCGCTCCCTCGGGTGGCGAGAACTCTGCATGCGAGGAGACCTCCGGTGGTGGAGGAACAACATTGTTAGCAACGGGGGTTTGCCCTTATCACACCTCCCCTCCACGGGGGCAGACACGGGGGGAGATAGAGCCGACTCTCCAGCCGGCGGCGGCGGTGGAACCTCGGGTGGAGGTAACTCGGACGGCGCCGGTAGAACCCAACTACGGACCCGAGCAGACACTCTGCTCCTCTTTCTCGAGCGACACTGGCTGTCCAGTGCCGCCAACTCATCCTCGGATAATAGAGCATGACCACCAACAGCCATGGTGGACTCCGCTCCAGCAGCGTCAACATCTCCTCCAGAGTCTACCCTCCGAGCGCCAGACCCACCACTGGCCGCGGAAGATACCGCTGGGCTCACCAGGGGGATGCCCGCAGGGACCGGATACTGGAGCTGCCCCGGAGCGAATGCAACCTCGGCCTGGGGGGCAGCAACTGTCACTTGGCCGGCCCCTGGCTCGACGTGATTCACGGGGGGGACACACCGCGACAACTTGACAATCTCGTAGCGCCACGCCGGAACCTCAGGCGCCCCTGAAATCAGATCAAGATTGGTTAGCCCAGGTCGCCACCAACAGAACGCAATGCAGAATCGAAATCAGTACCCTGTGATAACGCAGGTGTAACGCCCGATAATTTTGAAGGCTAAATAGGAACCAAATATTTGTGATATTTAAAGAAAAAGATAGCTTACACTTTATGATATTTACTATAAATAGATGATATGTTGAATAAATAAGAATTTGGGGTATATTGTTCTTAGGATAAATAAGTGGCTAATTAATATTTCCTTTTTGAAAGAGAGTAAATATTTTCCTAGGATCGAACCTGTCTCTAATACCCAGGTCAATGACTAATAAAATAATAATTAAAGTAAATAAAACTATGAGGGATAAAATCCCCATATGAAGTATTACCTTAAGAAAATTGGTTAAGACCCCAGTATATATCATGACCCACCTACAGTATAAACTTAACATAACCTCATAGGAAATGGACTTAGCATTCAAGGCCAACTCATGTACACTAGCAGACCCCACGTATAGGTAGTATCGATACATAATGAGCTTTGAGAAATATATATATATATATATATTAATAGATATAAGCCGCGTATATAAAGGTTTAATAAATAACAAATGAGTTTATTTGAATATCGAATAAAACTCTTAGATAAGAAGGTCAAATAGAAATAATTAAGTCATATATATATACACTTAATGGGTTTTAACCAATAATTATCTTATTCCATTAACACAACATATACAAAGCCTTAGAACCACCCATATATATATATATATATATATATATATATATATATATATATAAACTATATAATTCAACATGAAACCATGTATATTATACATATATAAAACAAGGTATATAATCCTTCTCGATATTAAAGGCCTAAAACCCATAAGAAGACCCAAAATGTATAAACATAAAGCATGGGCTTTTGCCCACACATGCACACCGCGGAAACCCATCCAAGGAACCCACGAATAGGCATGAGCTCACTCTTATATGAGCTTACCTATTAAACCCAATCCACGTATACAGCTAGCCATGTAGTCAACCGAAGCCAAGAATCCACAAAGAACAAAGAAGGGGCCCAAAACCCCAACCCATCTTTATAAAATCGAAAGCCCATACGTAGAAGGCCACGAAATGGATGTGCATATTTTACATAAAATCGACTTATGTTCTTCACGAACCCAACTCAACTGAGGTCTCGACGCGGCTTGCATGGGGGAGGAAACTTTAGAGTTATGTATAAAATATATATATAGCTAGCGGCTGTTAACAGGGAAAGTGGCTTTGAAAAATAGCAAGGTGATCGTGTATACGGAGAAACTCTCGATTCCATGGAAACCCTTCCCTCCTTTGGCTTTCGAACCCTCTAGAAATTCCACCACCCTATAAAATTGTTCCTCCGTTGAATGTGTATGGGTTATTGCTCTTACGTTCAACGGGAGATCCTGCTACAACGTCAAAGGGAGCTTGCGGTGGACGTCTTTTTCCTCTGCTCCTTTCTTTCTCCTGCGCATCTGCTACCTACTGCTGACTACCGTTCTTCTTCCCGCCGCTGCAGTGTGATCTCTCTCCATCTTCTTCAACCTTTGTTCCCCGTTCGTCAACTTATAACTCGTTTTATCACATTCAAAGGTAAGTTTTCTCTCCCCAGACAAAACTCCTAACCAACATATATGATGTTAGATTTATATTCCTGTTAAAATCATTTGCATGTTTGCATGATTTACGTTTAACTTGCATTATTTATCTTAATTAATCAATACGAACACCATGCTTAAAAATAAATTTTATCTATGAAATCATATGCATAAAAATCACAAATTTTATATTACTGAAATTCTAAATTTCCATATCTTTATATAAGGTATTAACTAGTAACCGTAATTACTTAAGTAATTTAATATGTTTTAACGAGTTACTCGACGAATCACCTCAGAATACGGTTGCACCTTAGTTATAAGTTTTTGTTTGGACCACTTGTTTATAGGTGCCGAAGTGTCTTTTGATCATGAAATTTTACGAACGTATTATTAAGGTGGAGACCGAGGTAGTGAGGGTGGTGCCACCATTTTCTATGCCCCCTATCTCAAGATCTTCTATCTCTTAACGAAAAATTATTTTGAACACCCGACCAGGTAGAGTTTTTCGAGCCTGTCATTTCGGTATATCATATACGCGATTCCGACGTGGTTACGTCAAGGAACGAGAGAATTTAAGAAGTTATCAATTTCGCTATTTAAATGACGTACAACCCAACCGTCGCTCAATCAATCCAACCGCCGCTCAATCATTTTAATATATATATATATAATATATGTATATAACTCTTGACTGTACCTTCGAAAATTCATATCTATCAAACTATGTAGCATAAAATTATAAAAATTATATATTTGAAATCCTTAAATTTTTCTCCTAATTATCATATATTTTATTTATAAAATTCTTTATTAAATAGTATGTGTCCTTTTAAAAAGATGTTCTCTTGTAAACTTAATAATATGAAATGACGTCTTTAAAAATAGACACAAATGTTTGTTTAATTAAAAATATCAGAAATTAGCGTCCACCTATAAGGATGCTATATTCTAGGAAATAAATTTAGGGTTTATGAAACGAACTAATGAATGTTTTCCTTGATAGACGCCAATTCAAATAGCGTCTGCCAAGAAGGACGCTAATTTTTCTGACCGTTTGATTTTCCCGAGTTTCCAACCCTTAGCCACGGGTTCTTGGCACTCCTATCTCACATCTGTAGATGGAGTCCTAGTTTTGATTTATATCGTTTACCCTTAACTCTCCGTGATGATTGACCCCTCCGCTGGACATTCCGTTCCTTCGGACTGGTGATTTCATCATAGAGACCTCCGTAAGTCTACGCTAGCCTTGAATTCCCTCAAGGCAGCCGAACAGGTTGTACCCTAAAAACCCTTTACACCAATTTACTATCATGTCCCTCTGACGAAATATGACGATCTTGCCCTCAAAGAGTGCTGTTTCTGGCATTTTTGAGAAAGTAGTCACTTCCTGGAATCTGCGTCCAGTGAAGTAGACGCCATTTGTGAATTGCGCCCGTGGTGGCGGACGCCAATTCTTCGTGTCTATTTATCTATTTCCAGAATAAGCGCCCATTTATACGGACACGAATTCTGAATTGTGGCGACCATAGTGGACGTCATTCACCCAGTTTACTGTACTCCATGAGTTGATTTTTTATTAATTTCTTTTGAACTGGGCCTCTAAATAACAGCTAGTAAATATTGGGCCTTCGGCCGCATGAATGTTATTGTCCAGTAGGATGGAAGTCCTAAACTAATGATAAACCCATGAGGAAGACCACTGGCTCATGAGGTAAAACGAACTAATGAATAGACCCATGAGGAAGAATATTTGCTTATGCGGCACACAGAATGAATAATAAATAAACCCATGAGGAAGACCACTGGCTCATGAGGTTAAAGATATCATGACAACCTATGAGTAAAGACCACTGGCTCATTAGGTGATTCTAGACTGATTTGAGAGCTTGAAAATCATGAATCTCTACCCAAGAAAGGGTATTTACTTGATGATCAAATTTTTAATACCTCGTGATATGATATGGAAACTTCTTGCTCGATATATCCTGCAACTTAATTTTTGTGTTAGATATTTCATGCCTATCTCATTGCTATATTTTCTATATTTTCTCGCATTCACTCATGCATGATCATAGTACATTGCATAAGATGTTAATTACTTTAACCAAATCTGGTTCGTAGAGATGTAATTCCTACTGAGCGTTCGCTCATCCAGTTTTATTCCAACATTTTTCAGGTAATCAGGTGGCTAGCAAGACCGACACTCACACGGGAGGGACAAGTGTGTAAGCAAGCTCTAGAAATTAGTGAACCCGTGTCTTTTATCTTTCTTGAGTCTAGCGTGGTGTTTCTTCTTTAGTTCTCTTGTCTAAGTCCGTTAGTGCGTTATCTCCTTTTTATTCTTTCTTTCATTATGATGTAGTTGAGTCTTCCAGTTTTTTTATTTTTAAATTGTAAGAGACTTATATTTGAAATAAAATTTTATTATTGCTCTAAATTATTTGGTCTTATGCGACTGCTCTTGATTATTCACGACTGTTTAACTGCCACGTTCCGAGCAAACGATACGTTCCGCTGCTATCGATTCGGGGTGTGACAGCAGGGCTCAACCCCAACTCCCGGAGCAACCCCGGAGTCAGCACGAAGTCCGCGTTGACAAGGGGAAACCGGAGGACATCGTCTATCTTCTTGCGCTTCTCGGCGTTGGTCGAGGGCTTCCTGTCAACCCAGATAGGATGAGAGCCCGTGTGCCTCCAACTGCCAGAGGAGTCGCGATCCTTCGACTTGACGAGGTATACATAACACTGCGACCAACCCTTGAGGTTAGCTGCGGCTGCAGAAACTTGGACGAGGTTACGACCGCCCCGAGCCTTGAAGTATGCATAGGGCATATCAGACGGACAGCTCTGAAGGCTATAGAACTGTCGGAAGAGATAGACGTTGGGCTCTACCGACGCTCTCCGACAGGTGAAGACAAATCCACAGAGGATGTGGTAGGAATTGGGGGATATCTCCCCTGGGTGCCGACCATAGTAGTGGAGGACGGAACTAATGAAAGGGTGAATAGGCAGACGGAAACATGCCTGGAAAGACGCCACTGGAACCATAATTCCACCCAGAGGTAGACTCAGTTGATCATCGTCAACGGTAGGAAAGACAATGTCGAACTTGGGGGGAATCTGAAAAGCTTCCCGTAGCCCTCGAATCACCCTGTACGCTACTAGCGGCGGGGAACGAGGTTGACTAGCGTCGGCACCTGAAGTGCTCGGGGCGCTGCCACGACCAGGGTTCATCTCCTCGACAGAAGTGAAGGGATGACGCGAAGGGTTCTCCTACGAGGTGGCATAACTACAGAGGATTGAAAATGCTAAAGGGAAGAAGAAAGTCCTCACCAGGCGGAGGAGGAAGAAGCCTACAGTGAACGCGGCATCCGACGGCAATCGACAAGACATGGATGGAGCCTTCGGGGGAACCCCACGTCGACCCTTATAGACTGTCACGATGAACCGGCACTTCCAAGCCGTGAGGCAGGTGAAAAGGTGCCCGTCGCTGTCGCCGTACGATTGCCAACGCCAGACGCCTGTTCGAAGCCTGCGCTCCCAAACAAAACATGACCTATGTCATGATTACAACAGTAGCGCTTGCCACCACCAAAGGCGCCTTGCGCGCCAAACATGCCATCGGACCCATCAAGGCCCGCGTTACAAGGGGATCGACTTCAAATCCTGCACTTAGACAGACCCTCTCCTGTTCGACTCTCAGTCCCCTGCAGAGTGCTCGGCAATTGAGAGTAGGGGGGAAGTGAGGAGGGTAAATCCAGTTTGACCCAAGACCGGCCCAACAACGGAGAACCCGGTCCGAGCCCACGACCACTACAAGAAAAATCGCGGATAGCGACCGACCTAGCGGTCGCTATTCAGTCGTAGATCGGTCGCAAATCTGCATTGCGACCGAACAGAGACTATCTAGCGACCGAACATGTCGGTCGCTATATACTAGTCGCTATATAGCGACCGAAATAATTCGGTCGCAGTATCAGTCGTTGCCAGAGACCGATTATAATCGGTCGCCTGATCGGTCGCTAATTAAGTCGGTCTCAATTCGGTCGCTATTCGGTCTCTAATTATGTTGTATTTTTAAAAATAAAATTAACCTATTGGATTTATTCGGTCTCAATTCGGTCGCTAGTCGGTCGCCAAGTATAATTATTTAATAAAAGAAATATAACGTATAGTCGCTATTCGGTCGCAATTCAGTCTCCATGCGGTCGCTAATTTTGCATTATTTTTTTTTTAAAAATTTATTTAAACTGATAAATAAATTACCTGATAAATAACAAATTCATAACATAAATATAAAATCAACTACACAGACAACAATATCGACAAATCTCAAATTCATCACATACAAGCACCTGATAAATAACAATTTCATAAAACAATAATAAATCAACTACACGGATCACAATCTCCACGAACCTCAAATTACACACAATTAAAATAAAATCACAAATTAATCATACATCCATAATAATAAAATGACAACATACACAACTAAAATAAAATCACAAATCCTCCACATATGTCTCATCCTGGTCGTCGTCTCGTCCAACATCATCCTGGTCGTCGTCTCGTCCAACATCTCGCGACGGATGATCCTGTATATCATTTAAAAAAATTATAATCAAATCCTTAATAAAGAAATCAAGCATTAACAAGACTTAATAAAGAAATCAAGCATTAACAAGAGTATGCCAATAGTTTAAGCCAGCTCATTTTCATATATATAAATACACACACACAATATAAGTTCAAATTTCATCTTGTATTTTAAAAATGAAGTTTGAGCGCCGAGCTCAAACCGGGCATCCGATTTGGATTCCGTCAGTTCTGACAAGTCACTTTCATCTCCCCGGTCGTATTGGAATGATCGGCACGGCCATCCGACCGGTATTTCGAATTTTAGACCCCCGGACCCGTCCTAACAGTTCATTTGAACTAAGTGTATTTTAAAAATGAAGTTTGAGCGCCGAGCTCAAACCGGGCATCCGATTTGGATTCCGTCAGTTCTGACAAGTCACTTTCATCTCCCCGGTCGTATTGGAATGATCGGCACGGCCATCCGACCGGTATTTCAGATTTTAGAACCAAATGCCCCGTCCTAACAGTTCATTTGAACTAAGTGTATTTTAAAAATGAAGTTTGAGCGCCGAGCTCAAACCGGGCATCCGATTTGGATTCCGTCAGTTCTGACAAGTCACTTTCATCTCCCCGGTCGTATTGGAATGATCGGCACGGCCATCCGACCGGTATTTCGAATTTTAGACCCCCGGACCCGTCCTAACAGTTCATTTGAACTAAGTGTATTTTAAAAATGAAGTTTGAGCGCCGAGCTCAAACCGGGCATCCGATTTGGATTCCGTCAGTTCTGACAAGTCACTTTCATCTCCCCGGTCGTATTGGAATGATCGGCACGGCCATCCGACCGGTATTTCAGATTTTAGACCCCCGGACCCGTCCTAACAGTTCATTTGAAATAAGTGTATTTTAAAAATGAAGTTTGAGCGCCGAGCTCAAACCGGGCATCCGATTTGGATTCCGTCAGTTCTGACAAGTCACTTTCATCTCCCCGGTCGTATTGGAATGACCGGCACGGCCATCCGACCGGTATTTCAGATTTTAGACCCCCGGACCCGTCCTAACAGTTCATTTGAAATAAGTGTATTTTAAAAATGAAGTTTGAGCGCCGAGCTCAAACCGGGCATCCGATTTGGATTCCGTCAGTTCTGACAAGTCACTTTCATCTCCCCGGTCGTATTGGAATGATCGGCACGGCCATCCGACCGGTATTTCAGATTTTAGAACCAAATGCCCCGTCCTAACAGTTCATTTGAACTAAGTGTATTTTAAAAATGAAGTTTGAGCGCCGAGCTCAAACCGGGCATCCGATTTGGATTCCGTCAGTTCTGACAAGTCACTTTCATCTCCCCGGTCGTATTGGAATGACCGGCACGGCCATCCGACCGGTATTTCAGATTTTAGACCCCCGGACCCGTCCTAACAGTTCATTTGAAATAAGTGTATTTTAAAAATGAAGTTTGAGCGCCGAGCTCAAACCGGGCATCCGATTTGGATTCCGTCAGTTCTGACAAGTCACTTTCATCTCCCCGGTCGTATTGGAATGACCGGCACGGCCATCCGACCGGTATTTCAGATTTTAGACCCCCGGACCCGTCCTAACAGTTCATTTGAAATAAGTGTATTTTAAAAATGAAGTTTGAGCGCCGAGCTCAAACCGGGCATCCGATTTGGATTCCGTCAGTTCTGACAAGTCACTTTCATCTCCCCGGTCGTATTGGAATGACCGGCACGGCCATCCGACCGGTATTTCAGATTTTAGACCCCCGGACCCGTCCTAACAGTTCATTTGAAATAAGTGTATTTTAAAAATGAAGTTTGAGCGCCGAGCTCAAACCGGGCATCCGATTTGGATTCCGTCAGTTCTGACAAGTCACTTTCATCTCCCCGGTCGTATTGGAATGACCGGCACGGCCATCCGACCGGTAACTTATGACCTATGCTCCTTTGTATGAACTGCCCTTCCTTTGCTTAGAGGTGCTGTTCCTGGCTTCCTGCCATGACAGTTACCAGACTTTGGGGAGATCTTTTCACCTAAATTGGCATATTTTATTCATGTCTACATGTTACTTTCCTTATATTATTCTAGCTTTATGAATATTTATAGATCTGTATCCTCCCCCACTCAAGTGAATAGAATTTATACATATCTTTTCACTTTCAGTTCTAACCAAAATCTCTATACACCTATGGAAAATCCTGCAGAACAGTCTGCCTGTTGATTCTAATATCCAGAGGATAGGTGTAAGATGATATTTAGAGTTAAGAAAATGATATTTTCCCCTCCTCAATCTAAATTCTTATATTTTGTAAGATGATATTTAGAGTTAACAAATAGAAAATCAATCAAATAAAATACTTACCGGAGGCTGCTGTGCAGGAGGTGCAGGAGGTGCTCTACTACTATCAATTCCCAAGGATGTGAGCATCTGGGAGACGGTCTGAGCGACGATGGTTGAGATATTCTGAGAGATATTCTGAGAGACGGTCTCGTTGACGATCTGCCTAAACATATCTGGAGTCATGGTCGGGGCGGCACTGGAAGAACCATCTGGGGCTGCTGGTGTGGTAAATGGAGAGGTCGCATGTGAGACCGAACTCGAGCATGATAATAACACCCTAGTCGTGCCCAAGCTATGTCCAAAACCATAAACATGTCCAAACCCAAGGAAATAGATCATGGAGCATGAAAATAGGGTGAAAAATGAACCTGCACACAAAATCATGGTGTTGATTGTGTAAAGTACAATTATCATGCATAAATGAGAAAGGATACCCAAGTAAGGTAAGATCATCCTACTTGAAAAAAGGCTTATAAAATCATTCTGCACAAAAAATCATGTCTTGCCAGATTTAACCAACACAATCATAAATAAATTTGAAGGCATACAGTCCCCTGCAAATGCATCATCCAGCACAAAATGAACGGTGGAAAATGAATCGCCACCTAATTAAATATATTCATTGTCTTACGTAAACAACACTTACGAGAAATAAATGACAAAGAAAACTCAGGCAAATAGATCAACCGGTATGAAATATAGAGTGAGAAAACAATCTCCACGCATCCGGTCATTGGCTGCCTGATGTAAATAATGGGTTCCCAAATAAATGTGAAAGAAAAACCAACAACATAGAACATGCACCAAGATAAAGGGTGAAAAATCAAATTGCACACACTAGCCGATGGACTAAGTAATTAGGCGGTGTGCTAATTTTTTGAACTGGACCAAGAAAAATAAAATAGTCCCAAATAATTTTCTAATTCGATGAAAAATGAAACCCGCCCCCAAGTGAGAGCCCGAGTGAGCTTCTTAGAGAGAAGATCTAAAAGAGGTCTTGGGGGGATAGCTTGAGAGAGTTTCTTGTGAGAGGATTTGTTCCTCCAAGTTGGGGTGCTGACTTCTTTGTATATTTCTCCACATCTAGTGAAGTTCCACTGTCGCCGTCGCCCGTGGACGTAGGGGGTAACCTCCGAACCACGTAAATATGTGTTCCTATCTTGTGTGATTGTTCCTTCTTCTTCCTCCCTTCTTGTTGTGCGGATCGAGATCTTGAGAGGTCACTCTGTCCGTCGGAGTGGTCGTGTCATAACAAGGATCACTTCCTCAAATTTAATGGGATTGTGGATCAAATAAGTGGAAAGGTAAATGACTGTTGGATTATGAGAGACTTGGAAAGGTTAAACACTCCCGACTTCAAGACTACGGTCGATGTAATGATCATACTTCATCCAAAAGCAATTCCCACCTCAGGTTAATGAGCTCATGATCTCCTTCCCCATTTACAAAGCTTGCATGAAACAGTGGAGAGAAATAATTCATGCGCCCGGGATCAAATACATATTCACAGGTAAATGGTGGAATAATCATAATGTACTGCCAGAAACACTTGAAGTGGGCTGTACTCTGCTAGTTTACTTATATGGACATTGATCACAATGCATGATGGGTACACACCATGACACCATAGCACTATCATCATCATCCAGTCTTACGCCCAAGATTGAAATAAAAGCTATGTCAAATATAAACAGCAGAATGAGTATATTGATATTCACATGTATAATGGACAATATGGAAGAAGAAAACACCATGAGAGTACCTTCATTGGTCATAGAACCCATCACGTACATGTATCGCTTGATCTTTGCCTGGCTTTCCTGTTCACGACCTTTCGGCATCAACTCCGAGCTAAAACCAGGAATCATGGAAACTCTAAACCCTAAACCCGGTATATTAGTTGGTTGTTGGAGTTTTGCTTGGATTTTGCAACAAGGGAAAGCACGAATACAGCGAGAAATATTTCCTGTTGACATGAACATTTGTTACGATGCTAATCTTGTTGTTCACAGGAACGCTCACTTTGGAAAGTGACCCAGAGATCTTTTGGAAGGCGAATTTATGTAAAAGTCATGCGAACCAAGCATAAAAATCGGATCGTAAACACCTAGTCAAAGTTTGAACGCAGCGATTTATGAATTTTTCTAACAAAGCAGGTATTTAGTCTTCGTTTTCACACGAAATAAAAACAATACTATCTATCTATGAAACTTAGCTGCGAAACACTAACTCATCTATGGCAAACAACCACATGAAGCCACGATGCCAGAATGATCACAAAGCTGACAAATTAACACATAGAAATGAAATTTTGGAAGAATAGTGCTACGCAACAGGCAGACAAGAAGGCGCACACAAAGCAATGGGCAAAAACTGCTCACCCCAGGAAAGGGAACTATCATCGTGGCTAAAAACCTGCTCAATCCAAACAAGACAAATTGCTCGAAAATGGAGGGCATGCAGGAAGAATGATAAATGGCAATAAGCAACATTAGACTGTCAACAAAAACTTAGACTATGCAACCCTACTCAAAACACGTTACTTCAGCTCCAGTTTAAATTAGTACTAACAAAAGGCAGTTCTGTGGGCATTTCCCATTTCCTGTTGCACGGAGGCGGCTTAACTATTCAACTCATGCTAAAATGACACCAAAAGATCTCTGGGTCACTTTCCAAAGTGAGCGTTCCTGTGAACAACAAGATTAGCATCGTAACAAATGTTCATGTCAACAGGAAATATTTCTCGCTGTATTCGTGCTTTCCTAAACCTTAAACCCTAAACCCGTAAAAATTGTAAACCCTATAGAAAAAAAAACGTAAGCCCTAAAACCCCTAAAAACACTAAACTGCAGACCCCGAACCCCCTAAATCATAAAACCATAAAACCCTTAAAAATTATAAATCTTAAACCCTCCCCTAACCCCTAACCCCACTACGATCCCTTAAACTCCTAAACTGCTAAACCACCGATTGCTAAACCCCAAACCCTCAAACTAAAAATCCCAAACCCTAAACCTTAAAACCCTAAATCTTGAGTTACCCCTAAAACTAGAAACTCTAAAATCCTTAAAAACCACAAACATAAAAGACTAAATCTGAAAAACCCTAAATCCTAAACCTTAAACCCTAAAACTCCTAAACCTAAAAATCAAAAATCTTAATACTATAAACTCTAAACCATAAACCATAAATTTAAAATCATAAACCCTAAAATCACTAATAACATCAAACCCTAAATAAAAGAAACCCAAAAATGTAAACCTATATGTAAAACCCTAAAAGCCCCAAGAACCTTAAACCTTAAAAACATTAAACCCTAAACTCAAAACATTAAACCATAAATCTTGAAAACCTTAAACCCTAAACCCTAAACCTTAAAAATATGAAACCATAATATCTATAAACCATAAAAACTCGAAAAACCCTAAACCCTAAAAATCCTAAATTGTAATAACTATAAACCCTAAAAACATGAAAAACCCTAAACCCTAAAACCTAAAATCCTTAGAAACTAGACCCACTAAACCAAAAACCCCTAAAGCCTAAACTCTCAAAACCGTAATCCACCCCCCTAACCGCTAAACCAAAAACCCCAAATGCTAAATCCAAAACCCTAAACTCATATGCCAAATATAAAATGCAAACAAACCTAAACACCAAACAACTAACCCTAAACCCAAAAACCTAAACCCTAAATAACCCTAAACCTTAAACCCTAACCCTATATGTTAAACCCTAAACATAAAAAAATAAACTCATAACCCCCTAAACTGTAAAACCCTAAAATAATTAAAAACCATAAAATTTAAAACACTAAAATCCTAAACCCACATTGAA
Organism: Amorphophallus konjac; assembly: GCA_022559845.1. Lineage (NCBI taxonomy): Eukaryota > Viridiplantae > Streptophyta > Magnoliopsida > Alismatales > Araceae > Amorphophallus > Amorphophallus konjac. Next base: position 20,390 of record JAHNEJ010001995.1, read on the forward strand.
CCCCTTACCCCACCCCTAATACATAAACTACTAAACCTCAAAACTGTCAAACCTTAAACTTTAAATCTTAAAACCGTAAGCCCTTAAACCTTAAACACTAAACAGCCCCTCAACCCTAAGCCTAGCAACCGTAAACCGAAAAACCCACACTTAAAATCGAAGTCCAAAAACCTGTAGCCCTGAAACCCTTCCTAAACCCTAACACCTAACCCTTAAATCCTAACCCTAAAGCCCCAAACCCTAAACCATAAAGCTTAAAATCCTAAACCCTAAACCCTAAAAGCCCTAAACACCTTAAACCCTAAAAATCCTAAACCTTAAAAGAGTAAAACCTAAATCTAGTACCTAAAACCTAAATCTAAAACCCTAAACCTTAAACACTAAACACTAAACCCTTAAAAACCTTACACTAATCATTAGGAAAGGAGAGGTGAGGCCAATCCAAATACAACACATGTTTGTGAATATATTATCATGCTAACACACAAAAATGACTATTTACATGCACTGGTATTTTACTACAAAAAATGGAAGGTCCATATGACTGTTAATAAAGGCAATATAAAGCACCCAAACACCTGAAAAGTGCACAAAATAATATTCTATCATATTAACAATAACATGGACTATGAAATGCCCTAAACAAAAAATTAGCATGGCCTAAACAAAATTTTCACATTAAATTCCCTGCAGGGGGTTGGGGTGGGGGGGCCGCGGCGGGTTGGAGAGAGAGAGAGAGAGAGAGAGAGAGAGAGAGAGGGGTACCTGTGGGGGGGCGGGTTGGAGAGAGAGAGAGAGAGAGAGAGAGAGAGAGAGGTACCTGTGGGGGGGGGGGGCCGCGGCGGGTTGGAGAGAGAGAGAGAGAGAGAGAGAGAGAGAGGGGTACCTGTGGGGGGGCGGGTTGGAGAGAGAGAGAGAGAGAGAGAGAGATACCTGTGGGGGGGGGGGCCGCGGCGGGTTGGAGAGAGAGAGAGAGAGAGAGAGAGAGAGAGAGAGAGGTACCTTGGGGGGGGCAGCGGCGGGTTGGAGAGAGAGAGAGAGAGAGAGAGAGAGAGAGAGGGCAGCGGCGGGTTGGAGAGAGAGAGAGAGAGAGAGAGAGAGAGAGAGAGAGAGGGGTACCTGTGGGGGGGCCGCGGCGGGTTGGAGAGAGAGAGAGAGAGAGAGAGAGAGAGAGAGAGAGAGGTACCTGTGTGTGAGAGAGAGGAAGCCGGCGACGACGGCGACGGCGAGCGGCGACGGCGAGGCGAGCGGCGCGGCGACGACGGCGAGGCGAGCGGCGCGGAGGGGGGCTCCGGCGGAGGGGGCCTCGGGCGGGAGGCCGCACGGGGAGGGGGGCTCGGGCGGAGGAGGGGGGCTCGGGCGGGAGGCCGCAGGGGGAGGGGGGGCTCCGGCGGAGGGGGGCTCGGGCGGGAGGCCGCAGGGGAAGGGGGGACTCCGGCGGAGGAGGGGGGCTAGGGCGGAGAGGGGGCCGCAGGGGGAGGGGGCCGCAGGGGAAGGGGGCTCGGGCGGGGGCTCGGGCGGGAGGGTGGAGGGGGGGCTAGGGCGGAGAGGGGGCCGCAGGGGGAGGGGGCCGCAGGGGAAGGGGGCTCGGGCGGGAGGGTGGAGGGCGGGAGGGAGGGCTCGGGCGGGGAGGGGCTCGGGCGGGCGGGGTCGCAGGGGGGAGTATAACGGGATCAGCGACCGATTGGCGACCGAATTTAGTTCGGTCGCTAATAGGTCTCAGATGTGCGACCGATTATTTCGGTCGCCGAATTGGTCTCTATTTGGGACCGAATAGCGACCGATTAAAGCGGTCGCTAATGCGGTCGCTATAGCCACTTTTTCTTGTAGTGGACTACAGCGCGCCCCAGAGGCACCCCAATAGTCACGGCCCATCAAGGTGCGGCCCAATCTGACCTGACATCGGATTTTACAGCGCGTGAAAGCTACAGCCCAGGCGCAGTAATCATCTGAAGACCATCCGACGACCGACCGTTACCCTCCCACGACGTCGGCCTTAACCCCATAACGAGCGAGCACGCCCCACGAGAGTCTTAAGACTCGCCCAGGGACCAGCCGACATCGGGATTATCGCCCTCCAACGGGAAACTTCCGCTGCTATAGCGGGAAAACGTTACTCCACTACTCATGCCTTACCCTATCAAGAGATGAGGCCTCCCACTCTAGGATAACCCCTATAAGAAGAGCATCAACAGAGAAGACGAACGAACGGTGGATAATTCTGCCAAATCTCTGAACCAGAGAACAGAGCTACTAGCCTTGCCACACAGAGAGAAAGCAGCGACAACAGTCCATCTAGAAAGGAAGGTCCTTCTGACGTCCCCTGTTTTCTGGTGCTTGCAGGCTTCCACGGGTGTCAGACGACTTCCCCGTTCAATAAATAAGGAAGGTGGTACGTGACATAGAAACTAGATTTCTGCCTCTACAATATATATACTGTGATGGGTGTTATGTTTTTATCTCCACTTAATTTTTATATATATTGTGATGGGTGTTATGTTTTTATCTCCTCCTAATTTTAAGTGGGAATGAGTTATACTATTGAATGAAATTAATTAATGGGTAGAAATATTTCAACAATATTTTAACTGAATACAAACGGTCGGAGTGAGGGGGGGGGGCGGTTAGCGGGGGCGGCGGGGGGGGGGGGTTGAATAGCCAGGCATTTATTAGAAAAGTGGAGAGAAGGCTGTACCTGCCGCCGTGGAGGCGGTGTGGAATGGCGCTCGGCAGGTGGTCTCTCTTTGAACGGTGGGGGGGGGGGGTGAGTTGGGGGAGGTGTATCCATTAATTAATATCGAGAAGAAGCATGGAGTGCTGCACTTTGCACGGAACTAATATCCCCCCGCCCACCCGACATTTCAAAACCAGACGACGACGACCGGCAGAAAAAGGCAGACAAAGCGACGACCCATCACTCTTCTCCATTCCATTCAAAACTATTTAACCCGAGAATTTTCTTATTAGAGAGGAGGGGGGGGCAGACCCCCACACAGAGTCATTGGGACCGTTATAGAGTGATTCCGCCGATTCCTTTGTTGTCGGAGAACTGAGAGTGTTCACGTACGTACAAGGGAGCCACATAATAGAGCACTGGCTAGTAGAAATTGGGCCGTGGGGGTTTCGGCTTTCGAATGGACGGTGTACGTGGATGACGTACTCTCTTGTCTTGGCTTCTGCTCCGGGGCAAGTGAGAAACAAGCGGAATAGGATCCTCTACTTCTCTATCTTTGTATAATTAATTTATTATTAGCTGAGGACGACACCTGGATTGGGCGTGGGTGAGAGGAAGTCTACCAAGTCCACCCCCCTCCTCCCCTTCCAACCTGTCGTAATAAACATGCCCCGCCCGAGGGGCACACACCATAAGCAGATCAGATTTTCTACGGTTTAAAGATTGAGCCGTTTTCCAACGGTCATTTTTCTTTTCATTTTGTATGAGAACGTTAGAAAATCTTATCCAAAAATTCGATTCGAATCAACTGTTGCAGCTTGGGCGTTTGAAAATTCTTTTTTGTTTTAATGAAGCTTTTCAAACTAATAACTCGGGAGTTAAAATCTGGGTTGGATACAGTTCAAACTAATAACTCGGGAGTTAAAATCTGGGTTGGATACAGTTCAAACATTGACGAGAGAAGATCAGCACCCCCATGGTGGAGACACCAGTTTCCTATCCACCCCAAAATAATTGTTCACACTTTTCGTCTCACTCTTCCCGTCTCCCAACACTTCGCTTCAGATATTGACGTGTCTCCCTTTATAGGCAGAGAGATTTTATTTCCCTTTATATTAATAATAGAGTAATAAACATATATGGAAGGAAGACTTCTTTCACCTAACAAATTTCCTGTCCACTGACGCATGTAACGTATATGAACTTATTAATCTTTCAGTTTTGGATCGGCATGCCTCTACCATCAGATCAAGTCAACACACTTTCTTTATTAATTTGTCATCCAGAATAAAAAAAGAGTTCTTTTACTAATTTTCATCAAAAATTGCACAATTTATTTAGGCGCACTTTTGTTAATCGACTAAGGTAGAGACGAATGCATCATTAGACCCCTCCCGATCTCATTAAGACATTTGACCCCCACTCAGTCGAGTGACTTATTTCTCGTTCCCCCCATTTTGTGGCCTGTCGTCGTCGATTAGCATGGAATATATCAAAGATATTTAAGTCTTAAATTTTAAGATGCACTACTGGCGCCATCGACGAATGGACACGTGTTACCGACGGATGACATATAAATTACAAGATCTCTCTCTCTCTCTCTCTCTTGTTGGGTTCTTCTTCTTCCCATGCATACAGGTGACACGGCACATGGACACATGGAAGCGCGCTCGGGTTTTAACGTTTTCCGTAGAGCAGCCCCGCCCGGCCCCCACTAGTGTTTCACCTCCGTTCATGGCCATGGGGGTGGGTGAAAGAGGGGAAGCAAGGGTGGAAAACACATGTCCTTTTCTGGAACATGCATATGCATGTGATTCTCCAGTGTAGCCTTTCATGCTACAGCCCTTGTGGCTCTCCTATCTTTCCCTTTCCTCTCCAACCCATGAACACCCGCGTCCCACCCCACCACAAGGGAAAAAAAAAAAGAGGCTTCTTGCTGGTTTTTGAAACCTGCTGGGAGGGAGGAGGGATCCTGCCACCCTGTTGGACCCCAGGCTAGAAGAGTCCCTCCCCTTTGAATCACACCCCCCCCTCTTTCTCTTTCCTTTCTCCTTTCTCAAACTTTATACCTCCACCAGGACTCAAAAAATCCCATCTGTCCTACCCCTCTAGTACCATTCGGTTCCTTTCCCTCTGGAGCCCGGAGAGATAGAGGCGGACTAGCTCTCACAATCTTAACTCTGGGGGAGTTTTGAGTGGCGAAGGTGAGGGATGAGTGCCACAAAGTTCATTAAATGTGTGACTGTTGGAGATGGAGCAGTGGGCAAGACCTGCATGCTCATCTGCTACACCAGCAACAAGTTCCCAACTGTATGTATCACAGCAAACGCCCATTTTGGGAAGCCCCTCCTGCCTCCTTTTCCCCTCTCTCTCTCTCTCTATCTATCTATCTATGTTTACCTCCTCAGAATTTCAACGTTTTATGTTCCTAGTCTCCCTGCTCTGTTTGGCTGTCTCTCTTTTGTCCCCTGCTTGAAGTCCATCATTCCTTGTGTTGTAGATTAAATGGCAATATGGGGTGAAGGCACCCAACTGTCCTGGATCAGCTCATATCTTCCTCGTTTTTGTGCCCATTTATTTTTATGGAATTTCCCTGGCTCTTCTGTTTCCGTATTCCCGTTTTATTTAATTCATTAATGCTGTTGTAGTATGATATGATTCCTGTTGCATTTTTCGTTGGACTTGGTTATCACTTCGGTGAACTCGTCTGATTTGGTTCCAGAGAAGAGTCTGTTTAAATGCCAACAGCCTACTGTATGTCTTGGTCTCATTGTTTGAGTGAAATTTTGACTCATGCACAGGATTACATACCAACAGTTTTCGACAACTTTAGTGCCAACGTTTCAGTGGACGGGAGCATCGTTAATTTGGGGCTTTGGGACACCGCAGGTGTGAGGTTTACTCACTCTTTTCTTTAGGTTGTCTGCGTGGCTTTCTTGGGTGAAGGAATTGTTTCTCCCTTCCATCCCTTACTTGATTGGATCCTTATTTGTTTCCATTACTCTACATATCTGATGATTGCTCTTACAGGCCAGGAGGACTACAGCAGATTGAGGCCACTAAGCTATAGAGGAGCTGATGTATTTGTCTTGGCCTTCTCCTTGATCAGCAGGGCGAGCTATGAAAATGTTCTCAAGAAGGTAATATCGTACCTATGCTTTCCGTTTTTTTTCTCTTAATTTTTAGCACTAGCTGTCCTCATGAAAGGGACTGGTCTTGGGGGGGTATTCATTGGTGATGTTGGATTCGATGTTTTAATTATTGATTGAGCTTTGGTGATTATCTCCATCTGTTGACAATGCAGGAATTTATTTCTTACCAAATCTTCTCTGGGACATTACAGAAGCGCCTTTTTTTGCTAAACGTTCTCGATAAGAGTGCAGAAATTTATTTTCACCAACTCTCAGATACTCTTCTGACATGTTAATTGCTCATGTACCCAGTACTAATTCGCATTTATTTATTTATTTATTTTTGTCTCATCTCCTATAGACACATCTCTTGGCTGATGGCGATGTTGGAACAATACAGAAAATTCATTTTTATGAAGCGTTAAATTCGTCTACTCACCATCTGCTTGATATTTTTTACTTCATGAGTTTAAATTTTGAGTTCTAACTCGTGTTGTTGGCTCATTGCCAATCAGTGGATGCCTGAACTTCGCCGGTTTGCACCCAATGTCCCAATTGTTCTGGTTGGAACAAAACTGGGTACGTAAGTTGTTCATATGTATTCATGGCAAGGATATGTGCTTTTTTTGTGCGAACTGCTAAGATTAATAAGTTTTAACTGATCTTAGATCTGCGAGAAGACAGAGGATATTTGGCTGATCACCCCGGCGCTTCAGTGATCACATCTGCTCAGGTATGCAATATTTGTATCTTATTGAGGCTTTCAATCACACAAGCATTTCAATTGTTTGACTATGACTTGTGACTATCATATGCCTTTGAACTCATCATACAGGGAGAGGAGCTTAGGAAACTGATTGGTGCCGCTGCATACATTGAATGCAGCTCTAAAACTCAGCAGGTGCATTGTCTGCTGCTGCTCGGGTGTTATTTTTTTACCCCTCTTCTGCATGTTTTTGCTGTTTTTTATGAACAAGTATTTTCACCTATTTGTTTGCATAGACGTTAAAGATATTCCTTAATTAATTAATGTCGGATCATGAAACTCTCATCTCTGATTTTTCTTTCTTTCTTTCTTATTTTTGTATAGAACATCAAAGCTGTTTTTGATACCGCAATCAAAGCCGTTCTACAGCCTCCAAGGCGGAAGGAGATGGCAAAGAGGAGAAAGCGCAAAAGTTCTGCTGGATGTTCACTCAGGTATAAGCACCTGTCCCCAGTATCTTATTATTGCAATACGTGGCCTGCTGTAAAGTTTGAATTGTATGTTGTTTCTGTCAATGTATGTTATAGTTCTTAGCTACACGATGCCGTAGATATATATTTTGGCAACAAGATGCAATAAGAATTTGTTGGTGTGTCTATATAGGTTAGTGTGAAAAAGATGATTTTCTACGTGAAAACCATTGTTAAACAGAAATTTGTAAAAAAAAAAAAAATATTCCTACAAATGTATTAGTAGACATATTATATATCACTATGTAAATCTGAATTGTGCAAAATTGTCATATTTATTTGAAGTCATATCACTTCTTTTTGTCAAAAAAGTACACTTAAATGACCTTTATGCACTATTTGAATTAACATAGTGATATGCCTGTTAATACATTTCTAAGAATAATCTTTTTACAAATTCATCAATGATTTTCATGCAAAAATCTCCTGAAAGTAGCCTGGAGGACCTAACTAAGTGCATGGTGTTAGTGCGGTCCAGCCCATGTGGGCATAGGATAAGTGATAGGGGGGTGGGATATAACATACCCTCCCCTTTTGCTTTACCCTACACATCCGAGACCACCAAAAAGAAAAATAACACACAGGCAGCAGCGGCTTCTTCATACGGCAGTAGCGGCTTCTTCATCCCGAGAGCATCCCTTGCAAGAGGGAAAGAGTAAAAGAGGAAGAGGAAGGGAAAGAGAAGAGGAAGAAGAAAAGTGGGAGAAAGATATTAGCCCGGTGAGCTCGGGTATTTTGTTCTCTCATTTTGGGGATTTATCCCGGTTGAGGTAATCCCGTATTTTTTCATCCTCTTGTGTGTATACCTCAAGATTTGGGCAAATCTTGAGAGAAGAGAAACTTTGTATTGCTATTTCTACATAGTGGATCGCTGTCGGTTTGCCCCGTGGTTTTTCCCTCTCCATGTCGAGGGAGGGTTTTCCACGTTAAAAATCCGGTGCATTTTGTGTGTGATTGTTCTTGTGTTGGTTTGGTGTTTTCGACTCGGATCCTTGCGTGTGGATGCTGTAGAAATTATTGTGGTTGCTCAGATCCGCCGAAGTTGTGCGGATAGAATTTATTTCCGTGTTGATTTATCCGACTACACATATATTTGTGTCTAGTATATTTCTTGCAGCTCCCCAACAAGTGGTATCAGAGCGGGGTTTAATTACAGGCATTATTATTGTGAGTCGGAATGTCGGACAGTGGAGCGTCTAGCACCATGATAAAATTGAATAATACAAATTGGATTATTTGGAAGCCAAAAATGGAAGACATCCTATATTGCAAGGATTTGTATGATCCGATTGAAGGTAACGGAGCCAAACCGGAGGCTATGTCCGCTAAAGATTGGGAAAAATTAAATCGGAAGACCATTGGCACAGTCAGACAATGGGTAGATGACAGTGTATTTCATCATGTTTCGAGTGAAACCAGTGCACAGGCATTGTGGAAAAAATTAGAATCCTTGTATGAGCAGAAGACCGCAGGTAACAAGGCTTTTATTATTCGAAAGCTTGTTAATTTGAAATTCAAAGAAGGTAACATTTGAATGAGTTCCAGAGTTTGGTGAATCAATTGGCTACAATGAAAATGACTTTAGAAGATGAACTCCAGGCTTTGTTGCTTTTGGGATCCTTGCCAGACAGTTGGGAAACCTTGGTTGTGTCAGTTAGTAATTCTGCCCCTAATGATGTGTTGTCTATGAGTTTAGTTACTGCTAGCTTGTTTAATGAAGAAACAAGAAGAAAATTAACTGGATCAGATAATGCACAGGCTCTTGTCACAGAGAACAGGGGGAGGAGTAAATCAAAGTATAATGATCAGTCAAGGGGTCAAAGCAAGTCCAGAGGCAGATCAAAGTCAAAGAGTAGAGCATGCTTTCATTGTGGAAAAGAAGGTCACCTAAAGAGGAACTGCAGGGTATGGAAGAGAGAGATGAAAGAGAAGAAGGATAAAAATCAGATGAAGACAGAGGATGATCAAAACAACGCAGCTACATTGTTAGAGGGTGATAATGTCATCCTCACAATAGAGGGAGACACTTGTTTGCATTTCACGGGCCATAATTCAGAGTGGATAGTGGACACTGGTGCTTCCTATCATGCAACTTCTAAAAGGGAGCTCTTTACATCTTACAAGGCAGGAGATCTTGGAAATGTGAAGATGGGTAATACTAGCTACTCAAAGGTTGTTGGTATTGGCGATGTGTGTTTACAAACAAATGCAGGGTATGCACTAACTTTGAAGGATGTGCGGCATGTTCCTGATTTGCGTCTCAATCTTCTCTCCGGTATTGCTCTAGATAAGCAAGGTTTTGAGCACAGATTCAGTCAAGAAAAATGGAAATTGACTACAGGCTCATTGATTGTTGTCAAGGGAAATGCTTGTTGTGGTCTTTACAAGACTCATGCAAAAGTGTGCAAAGATGTGTTGAATGCTGTCCAAGGTGATTCTTCTCCAGATTTATGGCATAGAAGGCTCGGGCATATGAGTGAGAAAGGACTACAACTTTTGGCGAGGAAGTCTTACATTCCCTCCATGAAAGGTATGACTCTTAGTCCTTGTGATTACTGTTTACTTGGAAAGCATCATAGAATTTCTTTTCGTTCTTCATCACAACGAAAAAGCTGTATTCTAGATTTGATTTATTCTGATGTTTGTGGTCCCTTTGAGGTGGAGTCCATGGGTGAAAATAGATACTTTGTCACATTCATTGATGATGCATCCAGAAAGGTGTGGGTCTATTTGCTGAGGACAAAAGATCAAGTGTTTCAATCATTTCAAAATTTTCATGCTATGGTAGAAAGAGAGACAAGTAAAAAGTTGAAATGTCTCCGCACAGATAATGGAGGAGAGTACATCTCCAAAGAATTTACAGATTATTGTGCAGCTCATGGTATAAAACATGAAAGGACTGAACCAGGCACCCCACAACATAATGGTGTAGCAGAAAGAATGAACAGAACCATTGTAGAAAAGGTGAGATGCATGTTGAGGATGGCAAAGCTACCAAAGAGTTTTTGGGCTGAAGTTGTTCGCACTGCTTGCTATTTGATAAATAGATCTCCTTCTGTTCCTTTGGATTTTGAAATTCTAATGAAGATTTGGTCAGGGAAGGAGGTATCCTACAATCACTTGAAAGTGTTTGGATGCAAGGCATTTGTGCATGTCCCCAAGGACCAAAGGCGGAAACTTGATGACAAAGCCATTCCTTGTATTTTCTTAGGCTATGGAAATGAAGAGTTTGGCTGCAGGTTATGGGATCCAGAAAAGAAGACAGTAGTCAGACAGAGAGATGTGATCTTTTATGAAGATCAGAATATTGAAGACATCAAAGAAACAAAGTTGAAAGGTCAATCTTCTTACAGTGCTCTAGATCTCGCACCCATTCCTTCTCCAGTGCAAGAGCTTACAGATGGAAAAGAAATGCAAGGTGAAGATGACAGTGATGAAATACCAGAATTGGGTGACAATGATGCTGAGCCAGAGCAGGAGGTTTCTGAGCAGGGGGAGCATCAAGAGTTAGAGATCAGGAGGTCTTCCAGAGTGCTACAGCCATCATCAAAATATCCTCCCTCTCAGTATATGCTGCTTACTGAGGAGGGGGAGCCAGAGAGCTTTGAGGAGGTGCAATCTCATAAAGACAAAGATAAGTGGTTCAAAGCCATGCAGAGCGAGATGAATTCACTTAAGCTGAATAATACTTATGAGTTGGTGGACCTTCCTAAAGGCAGAAAAGCATTGAAGAACAAGTGGGTTTTCAAGCTGAAAAAGGATGGCAATGCAGAGTACTTGAAGTATAAAGCTAGATTGGTAGTGAAAGGTTTTGCACAAAAACAGGGAATTGATTTTGATGAAATATTTTCTCCTGTTGTGAAAATGACTTCTATCAGGGTGGTTCTAGGCTTGGTTGCAAGCTTAGACTTGGAGCTTGAGCAGATGGACGTGAAGACTGCCTTCCTTCATGGTGATTTGGAGGAAGAGATCTATATGGTACAACCAGAAGGTTTTGAAGTGAAAGGTAAGGAACACATGGTATGCAGGTTGAAGAAAAGCTTGTATGGATTAAAGCAGGCACCTAGACAGTGGTACAAGAAATTTGACTCATTTATGGTGAGCCATGAGTACAAGAGGACAGATGCAGATGCATGTGTTTACTTTAGAAAATTATCAGATGTGAGTTTCATTATCCTTTTACTTTATGTTGATGATATGTTGATTGTTGGTCATGATACTCAAGAGATTGATAAATTGAAAGCAGATTTGTCAAAGTCTTTTGATATGAAAGATTTGGGACCAGCATGCAGAATATTGGGCATGGATATCTTTCGTGACAGGAAAATCAAGAAATTGTGGTTGTCACAAAGAAATTATATTGAACGGGTGCTTGACAGGTTCAATATGAAGAATGCCAAGTCTGTGAGTACTCCATTAGCAGCTCATTTCAAGCTCAGCAAGAAGTCATGTCCCTCTTCTAAGGAAGATATGGAAGAGATGGAGAGCATTCCTTACTCCTCAGCAGTTGGGAGTTTGATGTATGCAATGGTATGCACCAGGCCTGACATTGCACATGCAGTTGGTGTAGTGAGCAGATTCCTTTCTAATCCAGAGAAAGAGCATTGGGAAGCAGTGAAATGGATCTTCAGATATTTGAGAGGTAGCTCTAGAGTGTGTTTGACATTTGGGAGTTCAGAACCAGTTCTAGAAGGCTTTACAGATGCTGATATGGCAGGTGACCTTGATCACAGAAAATCTACCTCAGGGTGCTTATTTACTTTTGCAGGGGGAGCTGTGTCCTGGCAGTCCAAATTGCAAAAATGTGTTGCTTTATCTACTACTGAGGCAGAGTATATTGTAGCAACTGAAGCAGGGAAAGAAATACTTTGGCTGAAAAGATTTTTGCAGGAATTGGGTTTGAAGCAAGAAGAGTATGTGATTTTTTGTGACAGTCAGAGTGCTATGGACTTAAGCAAAAACTCCACATATCACTCCCGTACAAAGCACATTGATGTGAGATACCATTGGTTGCGAGATGCTATAGAGCAACAACACATGAAGTTGAAGAAGATTCATACAGATAAAAATCCTTCAGATATGATGACAAAGGTTGTTCCTAGAGAGAAACTAGAGTTGTGTCGGCGGCTGACTGGCATGAACTCCCGGTGAGGAGTCATTTTAGTGCTACCCCTCACCATGGGCTGGAGGGGGAGATTGTTAGTGCGGTCCAGCCCATGTGGGCATAGGATAAGTGATAGGGGGGTGGGGTATAACATACCCCCCCCTTTTGCTTTACCCTACACATCCGAGACCACCAAAAAGAAAAACAACACACAGGCAGCAGCGGCTTCTTCATACGGCAGTAGCGGCTTCTTCATCCCGAGAGCATCCCTTGCAAGAGGGAAAGAGTAAAAGAGGAAGAGGAAGGGAAAGAGAAGAGGAAGAAGAAAAGTGGGAGAAAGATATTAGTCCGGTGAGCTCGGGTATTTTGTTCTCTCATTTTGGGGATTTATCCCGGTTGAGGTAATCCCGTATTTTTTCATCCTCTTGTGTGTATACCTCAAGATTTGGGCAAATCTTGAGAGAAGAGAAACTTTGTATTGCTATTTCTACATAGTGGATCGCTGTCGGTTTGCCCCGTGATTTTTCCCTCTCCATGTCGAGGGAGGGTTTTCCACGTTAAAAATCCGGTGCATTTTGTGTGTGATTGTTCTTGTGTTGGTTTGGTGTTTTCGACTCGGATCCTTGCGTGTGGATGCTGTAGAAATTATTGTGGTTGCTCAGATCCGCCGAAGTTGTGCGGATAGAATTTATTTCCGTGTTGATTTATCCGACTACACATATATTTGTGTCTAGTATATTTCTTGCAGCTCCCCAACACATGGTTAGCAGCTTATTGTTCTAGTTCTCTATTGCTACTAAACGATTATAATTGCCATGTGCCACTCAAGTGAGGAACCGGAGTCCCATTGTCGTCCCAGTATCTTATTCTCGCTATGTCTGACTGCTTGTGAGTTTCAACTTGTATGCTATCGTTTTGCATTATCTTATTTATATTTCAACAAGAAGATGCAAGGAGGGTTCGAATGTATCCGCATCATATAAGACTCTATAACAGTATGGTCATAGAACATCTTCTCAATTAGTGTTGAGATTTTGCATACATCAAGTACAAACCCAGTGGCATATATATTTTCATGTTTTCTTTGAAGATGCTGGACTCAATTTTCAATCAATTTGTTGATGTTTTTGTTCCCTAATTACTTTCCTTTTACATAAATCTCATGCAACCCACATATATCGATGGCTCAGATGTAGGAAAAGTTGCATGTTGTAGAGGAGGCTTCTCTTGGGTCCCGTAAATTACACTGCCGTTTATCCCTTGTCTTCTGATCCATCAAACGCTATCCCTGCCTGGATACAGGAACTTCGTCTGCGGGGGAACCTGTGTTGCCTAAACACAGTCTGACTGCAACTTTTTGCCATGTGTATACATGTGCTCTGGTGCATGTTCTGCGGAACCTGGCGCCGCCCAGTCGCTTCGCCTTGGAAGGTTGATGGATCAGAGAGTGAAGGTAGAATATAGCTCTTGCTTTTGTTAGCAGAGGGAATACTTTGTTCTCCGTCGCTCTCAGTGGATGTGTTTGTTCTTTCTATGGTGCTGCATGTAAGAACTTAAAGATATGTGCCACAATGTATGTTAAAAACTCCTACTGGTTAGTCACTTGCATCCAGCTGATCAGTCGTCACCCTGCCTGCTCTTTTTGTTTGGAACAATGAGAGAACCCCAAGAATGATCTGTAGAACAGCACTCTTTATAGTCCATAACCAAGCTAGACTGAACAAAAATGTACAAAATGGTATAACCCCTTTACAGAAGTGAGTGCTTGGGTTAGCAGTTTTCATAGAAAGCAACTTGGTAAATGATGGCTCGGTAAATGATGAAATAATAATCTCTTTTTGACTTCAAAGCTGGGATGGAGAATCAAATATACTCTTGGACAGGTCTCGGGGTGGGGGCGGGGCTGACATCCGCCGGTATAAACATCAACGGAGGGGAATGCTGTCCTGCGATATATAGGGCCTTGAATACCCCGAGAGGTTAACCCACATGCTCCACTTGTCTCACTTTGATTCGTGTTGGATTTTAGAGGAACATGCCAGAATATGTTCCTCTTTGACATTGCTGCTGATCATAGGAGATTAATTATGTTCCATCAATCGTTAGAAGAATTTTTTGTTAGAATATAGTACAAGTGTGAACTTGTACTAAAAATGTTAAATCCATGTTTTGAGTGGAGGTCAAAGACTCGCTTCCTCTCCTTTTTCTACCCTCAGTTCCCCCTTTCCTCTTCGAGCCCTCTATACTCGTTTTTATCGAGCACAGCAATCATTTTCTATGCTCAAAATATAGGTATCAGAACTAGTACTCGAAAACAGATTGGAACATAAAATTGTTACTCTATCGTGCATCGGTCGTGTCGATCGTCGATTGGTACGATTTAGTATGGATGATATGGAATGTACCGTATCAATTCGTCGGGCGTTGATCTTCGTCTAATTATTTTAAGAGAGGTCATTGTACACCGAAAGTTGTACATTATCTCCCAATTTTTTTCTTTCTTTCACCGAGTTTAGTGCTATAACTGTAAAGGATTATAAGGCCATGGATGGAATACTTTTGTCACACATCCAGAAAGACTCATCATTCCAATGTTGTGCACTCTTTGGGCCACATAACAAGAAACTCCTATTTCTAAGACGACAGTTCTTTCGTATGGAATGCAGTTTTGGACATCTACATACATACTTTTAATCGGATGGTCACGGTGATCCTTCATGAAACTCTTGAGGGGGCAGAAGAGAATGTTCTGTATACTTCTCGGTCTTTCTCTATAAATGATGTTTATAGCTACCCTGGGAACAGGACGTATCCAATATTTCATTTCAGTTTGGTTTGGGCTACTACAATGGAGGTGAAGAAAAAGAGATGTATGGAAAAGATTGTCCGCTCTGTGGGCATAGCAGCAAAAACGCATGGATTTAGAGTTTGGAACTGAAAATATTCTCATAGACTCCTCTATAAAATTATAAATATGACAGAACTAACAAATCTGTTGAACCTACCCTCACCCTACATTTTCTGTATAATGTGTATATTGGAGCAGGCCAACAATAAAGGTTAGAACTTCCACCGGACATGCATGCCCTTTGTGCTGGGTCGATCCGGAAGGCCAGGTGGGAGGAAGAATTAAAATGCCATATATGTTTAGTTTTTTTTTTGAACAAGAAGAAAGTAACTTTCATTATACATATAGCATGGAATGCAGAATTCCCACCCAAATAAAATAGAGGATAACAACAGCAAAACATCGGGCTCAGACTTTGGAGAGGGGGGTTTCTGTAGCCCATTTAAGAGCAGGCCGAACTAGGTCCAACAAGACCAAACGAGGCTCAGCTCACCTAACTGACCGCCCCGCCGGGCCCACTTAGCATAAAAGCCCAATAAGATCACTCGGGATCAAGCACTTCCTCGACGGTCATTAGGCTCGGAAGACCCGAGCGTCGGTCCGGTCGGAGGAAGACCCACACCCGATCTATCCCCTCGCCGGGATAAAGGCTAGCGCTCAGCGCCCACTCCGACCGACTCTCACCCGAGCTATACCTATCGCCCGGACAGGGTTGGCACTCTTCATACTTGGGTCGACCGACGATTGCTTATCCACGCTGCCATTGAGAGCCCTTTATGAGCAGGAGTTCACAAGGATAAGGGACCCACGACCCCTCAAGGCTATAAAGATCTCACGATGAGGACGTAAAGAGCCCACGTTGAGGATGTAACTCCCGCCTGAAACTCCTCAACTTACGGGACTCATGAGGCTAGCGCACTATTTAAACCTGGGAATCCGTCCGGCGAAAGGTAAGGCCAACACACGCCTACACTCCCTGAGTAGGAACCACTTCACCACCTTGGTGGAGAGAGATCTCGTGTATCTCCTTCTTCCTCCCTTCATAGCTTCCACCACTGCTCTGCTGACTTAGGCATTTGAGGGTTTTTCTCAGGGATTCATCCCCTGGGCCCCCTGATCCGTTTTCCTTCCTTGCAGTTCACTGTTCGGTGATCATTTTCTCCAGCTCAAGATCAGCGCGAGATCGCCCCTCCTCAGACCTCATACAGATAAACAAAGAAAAAGTACGGCAGAGCTCGAACACTCGACACCCATGGGAGAGGTGAATCCCCAACTTACACGGACGTAGATGGTCCAACTGGAAGAAGTTGTTGTTCACAGTCGAGCAATTGTGAGTCTTGAGACATTGATGATATCTCGGAATATGTACATTGGAGATACACGGAGTAAGCTCGCCAACACGAGACATCCAACTAAACAGAGGCGTGTCCAAGGTGATCTTCATCCGTGCGTAGATCCTGTAAGTTCTGAAAGATCTCGAGATATAGCGAAGTCGTGGCATGAAATCAACTTGAGGCCACTTCATAGGTCGGGCAGCCAAGTCTGGAGGAGTTTGAACAGGCAAATAGGAGGCACCAAAGAGACATAAGAGCTGCTATCGAAGTGGTCACTAGGTAAAGGGAGGGGCAGATCTTGTCAAAACGGGATAGCAAAGGTTGCAGTGGGGGAGAGATGAGAGAAGTCGAGAGCCGAAAAGCGGGTAACCGATCTGAAAGAAGGGTAGAGGTAAGGAGATGCTATGGGAACAAGGGGTGATGAGGCAAAGGGATGAAGGTGATGATCATATCTATGGAGGAATAGAGGGAGATCGTTTGTGGGGAAGACAGAGGGGCTGGGGAAGGGGGAATCACAAAAATCAGTCGATTATCCAGTAAAAAGTGATTGGTGGATGGACAGGGAGAGAAGAGTAAGCGGGCGAAGAAGGGAGCCAATGGCAAGGAGGGGAGGGAGAGCACGGGCGAGGGAAGGTTGTGAACCTGAGGGGTAGAAGAGACGCTGGCGAGAGAGGTGGGGGGAGGGGAAAACGAGATATGACTATAGGTGGGGAAGCAAATCAGAGGATGGGGAAGCGAGGGATGGGGAGCGAAAGATGGAAGGGGGGTGGGGGAGGAAACGCCGAAACAACAAGGTGGTGGGGGAAGGCGGAGGGAGGATGGCGGGGGAGGGTGGGGCAGGAGGGGGATGACGGAGAAGAAAAAGGGGGGGGGGACAAGAGAAGGGTTAGGGGGCAAACCTGAAGGAGATGGGGGGGAGTTTCCGACGGGAGTTCCCCCCACCTGACGTTCCACCGGAGAAAGCACCGATGAGAGAGCCACCGGAGAGATCCGGCGAGGATACCAGCGCATGGGGCGGTGAGAGTTCTGAGAATAGGTGAGGGCTCCCACCTACCCCCGGGGGTGGTTGATAACGGGGGGGCATATATGTTTAGTTGGAAATTGTATATTACACTGGACGGTCGATGGGAGAGACTTGGATGATGCCATGGGAGATGCGCCCTCCCCCCCCACCCCACCCTTCTGTCAGATCTAAAAGATTAACACACTGTAAAGCAAAGCCCTTAGTCCCGCTCAATTTATTTCAGATTTATCCCAATATTAATTTATTTTTAATTCAAATTTAACACATTTTTTATTTTAACAAGGGCGGATTTAATTAACAAATCTACTTAAAATTGGGTTAATCCATATTCACTTATCCCACCAAATTCACTTAAAATTGGGTTAACCTGGGCTAATTTAGTGCAGAAAAATATTCTTTTGCCCTCACTCTTTGTCCCTCGCTCACTTTTCTCTACCCCTCGCATATTTTTATGAGAATTAACTCAAAGACTATTGTAGCGGTAGGAAAATGGTTCCTAAGCCACATACCACCTTCTCTATTTATTTGTTGGGGAAGTCGTCTCGCGCCCATGGATGCCTGCACACACCAAGAAACCAGAAGGGCATCAGAAGGAGTCCCGGGTGTTACCCCAGGGGACAACCCTCTGATGCATAAGTCAGCAAGGGATTAATGAGCAATAGAGAAGAGCAAGGTGAGAGAGAAGTAGGGGCCGTAGTCGTCGATCCAGGAGGCGTGTAGATCATCTGCATGCGTGCTCGCCGCTCCCAATGGGCTCTCGGAGAGTGCTCGTTGGGTGGTAAGGCTGCACAGGAGGAAGAAGCTCTCTGGATGTAGCAGACGTCCCTCTCGTCGTGGTTGCTAGTCGAGTTGCTCTCTTCTCAATAGGAAGCTCTGGGGCAGGAGTATCCTCATGCGTAGTAGCATGGAGTTTTTAGTAGAGGAATCTACCGTGCTCTTCTCTTCTGTCGATGTCCCTTTTATATGGGTTGTCCTGGAGCGAGGGCCTCATCCCTTGATAGGGAATGGTCCGTTTAGTTGGAGTAACGTTCCCCGCTATGTTGGCGGGAGTTTCCCGTTGGAGGGCGATAGCCCCGGCATCGGCCGGTCCCTGGGCGGGTCTTACGGCACCCATGGTGTGTGCTCGCCCGTTATGGGGTCAAGGCCAACGTCGTGGGGGGCAACGGTCGGTCGTCGGAGTGTCCTCCGGTGAGAACTACGCTTGGGTCGGCCTCATCGTGCATCGCGGAATCTGATGCTTGTAGACACGCTATTCCTGACGTCCCTTAAGAAAATCTCATATTACTATACGACGCCCTGCAGCGGCTTTCGCATTTTTGAATCGCTTAACTGCTTCCTATTCTTGAGTCTTCTTCCGCCTTTTCAGCATCTGGAAATCGTCTCGTTGTGGCATTCGGACAGCATCAACACCAATCGAACGCACCGGAAGGTTCCGAAACCAGGAAAAATGTCTGGCAGGCGGCTGCCGACGCCTTTTCGGGGGACCCGGGGGGGTCTTCATGGAGGCGTCCAGGTCCTTGGATGCCTCCATGATTTTAATATATATATAAAGACAAAAAATACATAAAAATAATAAATTAATGGAGGCGTCCAGGGGCCTGGACGCCTCCATGAAA
Source organism: Amorphophallus konjac (assembly GCA_022559845.1). Lineage (NCBI taxonomy): Eukaryota > Viridiplantae > Streptophyta > Magnoliopsida > Alismatales > Araceae > Amorphophallus > Amorphophallus konjac. Next base: position 39,357 of record JAHNEJ010001995.1, read on the forward strand.
ACAAAATAATAAAAATAAATAATATTAATAATGATAAAAAACAAAACAAAACAAAAATAATATATTTAATGGAGGCGTCCAGGCCCATGGATGCCTCCATCAACTTGCCCACAGGTGCCCCCGTCCGACGGTCGGTTTGTCGTTTGAGAAAAGATCCAAATTTTGAAGACGTCCAGCCAACAGGATGCGCCCATTGATGAATCACAGGCGCCGATCAAAATCACGCGTTGTGCCAAACCGCGTGCGGCTTTCGGCGGGGGTTCAGTGGGCTTTTATGGAGACGTCCAGTTGCCCAACGCCTCCTTGAAAATATTTGAAATAAAAAAATAAAAATATAATAAAATATAATTTTTGCCCTGATGAAGGCGTCCAGGGTCCTGGACGCCTCCATCCTCCGGAGCCCTATAAATAGAGACCCCCCCTCAGTCCGAGGGGAGCTTTTAAGAGGTCCGATAGGCTACCGGAGCCCAAAGGCTGCCGGAGTCATTTCTAATCCGTGGGGTCTTTTGTAGGGGGAGGTTCTGCCGGCTTCTTGGGTGCTCGCGCTCGCGAGAGGAAGGTCGTCTTCGTCCACTGCGCTTCCACGTCGTCCCTATGCTGCCGAAGCTCCACCGGATCTCGCCATCGGCACATCCAATAAGCCAATTCTCTCCCCCTTCTTCTCCGTAGTTCTTCATCATTTCACATCCTCTATCTCCCTTCATAAGGGCGCCTTCTCTTATATACTTCTTGCATTCATCATCGCACTTTCCTCCTACTCGAGTCCGAGAGGGGTTTAAAACCACACCAACCAGGTGTGTGTTCTGTCACGATTTCGTTATTTTCTTCGTAAGGGATTGATACTACACCGCCATTTTCTAATTCTGTTTACCTACTGTCTGTTATTTTGCAAGGGTAACCAAGGAAAGCCCTCTCCATCGGTCGGCTGAAGGGGGAGGAAGAAGCAACCCACCACTTCCTGCTAGTGAGGTAGGCACGATCATTTTCTTATTTTGGGGTCTTTGTCCCCTGGCGATCACATCATATTCTCGAGGCCGCGGCGAGTCACTTCCCCAATGGCCGTTTAAATTCCCGTTCTTTATATTCTCCTTATATTCTGTTATATTCTTATCTGCTCATATTCTCGAGGCTGTGACGAGTCATTTCCCCAATGGCCGTTTAAACTCCCGTTCTTTATATTCTCTTTATATCCTGTTATATTCTTATCTGTTCATATTCTCGAGGCCGCGGCGAGTCACTTCCCGTAATGGCCGTTTGAATTCTATCCTTTCTCTTGTATATCTTGAATTGCTGCTATATCTGCTATACTCTCGAGGCCGCGATGAGTCACTTCCCGCAATGGCCGTTTCAATTCTTGCTATTTGATTTCTGCACCATTCCCGTCCCCCCGAGGCCGCGGTGAGTCACTTCCTGCTATGGCCGTTTAACCCCCATATCTTGCTATATTGCATTTGTCCCGCTCGCCCCGCCGGAGCAATCTCCCGTGGTGGCCCCTTCTCTTTTCTCTTATTTCTGTGTTGCAGCAAACAAAATGAGCCCGCGCGCTCTGCATTTTCGTTTCTCAAACTGCGTGACGTCGCTCATAGATTGGCGATCACGGTGGGACTTCTGTTGCTTTCTTTTAGTTACCCTTGCAATTTCTTGTGATTTGCTTTACTATCTCTTGTGTGTTGTTATATCTTGATTATTTCATTGTTCTGTTGTGCTCCATATATCTGTCAGCATTTCATTGCATACATCCATCCCTCTTTTCTATTCTTTTTCATTTTTTCTAAGGATCACCCTCTCTCAGTGAAGGAAGGACTCTCTGTTCGGGAATTCCTCTCGACGGACTAGAATCTCCTCCACTGGGACCTCCGTAAGTCCCCGACATCGAAGAATCTCCTCTTCGTTCACTGGGCTGGTTGTACCATTGAAGTTCCCCGGAGTTAGTCGACCCATTCGTGGTGAGACGAGAGCCCCTAGCTGACACGGCGGTGAAACAAAAATGAACTAGGGTCCCTATTTTGTGTGAACTTCGGATCTGGTTAAAAACACAAAAAAAATCATCAAAATCAAAACACAAAAAAAGGGCGTAAAGGCATCCACTTGTTTGATAATCTCTGCTATTTGCTTGCTAGTATATGTTTTTACGTTCCGGGAAAACTGTGAGCATGGCTCACGAATCTTTTGAGGAAAATCACCCTAGTCGTGGTGAGTCAGTCGAGCCGCGAGTCCATGCTATGGACGCGGGTCCTTCTTATGAGCCCTCGCATGAGGTGCAGGTTATTGCAGGGGACACGTCCCCACCATAGGACATCTCCTCTTTGCTGGGCGTCCTCGCCAACACGGAGCTTACCTCTGAACAGCTCCGGGCCCTGCAGGCCATTCTGAAGGGGAAATCTGTTTCCCCCGCCCCCCAGGAATCAACTCCGGCCATCGCACCTCTCCAAGAATCGATGCATGCCATTCCATCTCCTTCACTGGCGCAAGCCATCCAATCTCCCTCGCTTCAAGGGCAAGAGAGCCAACAACCACCCTCGTTCCAGTTCCCTTCGTAATCTCAAACCCCCGTTGTTCCCCACATACCGCTTCAGCCGGGGCCAACTGTCGGTGGCCCGGCAGCTCCCTCTCATTCGGGGTTTCCCCCTCAAGTCTCCAGGAGACATTTTCCTCCCCACTGGCAAGTGCCACCTTCACCTCCCGAGGAGCTCGCCCAATCGCTCCTCAACCGGTTCAATAGAATGGACGAACAGTTTCAGAATTTGAAGAAAATGGTGGACGTGAAATCCACCTCGGAGGTTGCTTTGCCAATCCTTCCGGTCATCCATCTTCCTCCCTCCGAAATGCCCACGTACCGCAGGTACAATGGCACTGGCAACCCCTTCATTCACCTCAAGGATTTCATGTATGAGTCCTCCTATTAGCAAAACGACCAGAGATTCCTGGCATACCTCTTTCGGAGGTCATTGGACGGTCCTGCGCTAGAGTGGTTCTATTCTTTGGAGCCCCGTGAGGCCGAGAATTTTAAAACAGTCCAGAGAAGGTTCTTGCAAAAGTATCGGGATAGGGTCGGTCCCTCTCTCTCCATTACTGACCTAGTGGCCGAAAAGATGAAGTCCGACGAGGATTTTGTCTGCTATGCTAATAGATGGAGGTCTCTGGCAGAAAGAATAAGAGATACCCTCTCGGAACCTGAACAAGTAAAGATGATTGTGTCCAATGCGACCCCAAAGTTCAGGCATGTCTTGGCCATGAATAAGCTCACCACCATGGAAGAGCTCTATGAAAGAGCCCGGTATATCCAGACCCAGTTAAAAGACTCCCCCATTATGAACATGTTTGAGCCGCCGAAGCCCAAGGTGGTCAGAAAAACAGGTACTGGTGTCCCAGGCGGAGCAACAGAAGGGGTCGTAACAAATGAGCAAGTGAGTGCGGTCAACAATGCCAACTATGCAGCCAACCCAAGGTTCCCACAAATGCCTCGACTTCCCCTCCAACCAGGTCCTTTCCCCTCTCGTCCTCCACCCCAAAATGATCCACCTCAGAACAACATGCCTCAATTACTTCAACCCCAGCAACAACCTCGACCCCAGCAACAACAACCACCACTTCAGTACAACCAAGTTCCACCACCAGAAAATTACGGTCCCCCACAGCAACAAAGGAGGCCGATTGGTCCCAAGAGAGCCTATTACCCACCATTGCCAGAAACTCTGGCGGATATTTTCAACGCCCTCATGGCCTCAAACACACTCATCCTACCCAGGGAAAGGCCCGTGTGGCCCCCGAATGTTGATACCTCCAGATACTGCGTCTACCACAGGCAACCAGGACACATAGTGGACAACTGCCTTCAGTTTAAAGATTACATCCACGATACGAATGATGAAGGCGGGATTGACTGGGATGAAATGAGGCGATACGTCGCCACTCTCAAGGCTAGGAGACCTCCTCCTAGGCCACAGTTCCAGCAACAACAGCAGCAGTTACAACAGCAGCCACAGCAACAACCACAACAACAACAACAGCCTCAGCAGGCCCAACCACAACAGCTCAACATGGGCATAATCCAGAATCCATTACCGGAGCACCAACAGCCCAATCATCAGGTCAACTCCATCTCCTCCTTCCCGGAAGTCGGGAGAGAGCAGGTGTGGCACCCAGAAAGTACCTCTATTCTTTCTACCGCCAACCCTATCGTCATGCAACCCCCTCGCCTTGCCCGGGTAGCACCTCTCTCTCATCAACCCGCATCAGTACCACCTTCACCATTTCCACTGCCATCACGCCCTCTCATTCGCACCCCAATGACCTATCAGCCAACACCCTTCATTACGCCCTCACACCCTCTCATCTTCTCTCACTCCCCCACTTTACCATCCACCTCTACTGCATTTACCCCTATGCCTTCTAAGCCCCTTATCACCCGTCCACCGTACGTAACCCCGACTGTCTCCACCATACCACCGCCAATGCCTTCAAAACCACTCATCACCCACCATCCATCTCAAAACCATTACCCGCTTCAAACCCTACCCACTTCCACTTTGCCTCCACCTCCACCTTCCAGACCCCTTATCCTTCATAACCTGTGTGATATCCCCTCTACCTCCACCATGCCTCCACCTAACAAACCCCTCATCAGAATCCCTGCTCCCATCATCACCCCTGCTTCATCAACCATCCCTCCACCACTACCCCTCAAACCTCTGTTAAAACCCACTGTTACCCCTATAGAGGTACAAAAGCAGCAGGCAATGGTGCTCCGGAGTGGAAGGATTTTCCACAGGGTTTTCCCCCAGAACAGTCCGAATCTCGAGCAGTCTCGGCCAGAGAGGGACGATGGAGAACAACCGGAAAGATCTATCCCTGGAACACAGTATGATCTGTTGAAACACTTGGACAAGACGCCTGCTCGGATCTCCATCTTGGAGCTGCTTCAGAGATCCACATCCCATCAGGCAGCCTTAATGGAGTATCTTCAAAAGGTCATGGTAAATGAGGACCTCCCTGTAGAAAAGATTTCTGCCGTCCTGACCCCAACGGACACGCAACCGGCCATCATGTTCCACAACTACGAGCTCGCTCCCAAGGAAGCTCGGAAATATGCATTGTGTGTTTCAATAAAAATTAATGGGGTATCCATAAACCCATGCCTTGTAGACACGGGTGCGTCCATAAATGTGATCTCTATGAGCACCCTTCAGTTGTGTGGGGTCGAACAGGAATAGATAAGACCTTCTTCAATCACAGTCACGGCGTATGACAATAGCAAAAGGCCGCCGCAAGGGATGATTATTCTGAGGGCAGAGCTAGGTCCTATGTCAGTCCCCACGGAATTCCATGTCCTCGACATGGACCCCACATTCAAGGCCATACTGGGTCGCCCCTACATTGAAGCCGTGGATGCTGTGCCTTCCACCAACCATCAGTGCTTGAAGTTTCCTTACAATGGAAGAATTATTAAAGTAGTCAGCACACCTGTCCTTCACACGGTGGATGCTATCAACACCTCTATGCCCTCTGTTTGGCCGTCTCATCGGCCCATATTGTCATTGCTGGACGTGTGCGATTCATCTCACATTCCGCTAGCACCAAAGAAGCCGATCAAGGCAACCACGCCATATCTCCTCTTTCACTCCAAAGGTTGGGAAATTATGAGGAACATCGGCTATCAACAGGGTAAAGGTTTGGGCGCACAGCTGCAAGGTAGGTTGAGACCACCAAAGGAGATTAGGCCGAATCGCAGGTTTGGTGATGCGGGAAGGAACTGACAAATGGACTAAACCTATGATGAAGACCAAGTGCGGCCAGCACTCACACGAGACAAGGCAAGCCGAGAGATCGACCTCCGTACTATTCCTCCGAAGAGAGGCGTCTCTCAACAAGAAACCCAAGTCCACGGTCGTCCCTATGAGGGAAGCGAGTGGATCAAAGCGGCAAAGGAGCCGACGCGCAACTATAGGAGTCTAGTCCGAGCTCGGTGCTCGACTAGGGCCACGGAATGGGATACTCTCACTCACGATCTCGCGGTGTTGAATGCTAGCTAGGATCCCTACACTCTCACGCGGCATACAAGATCACATACTAGTAAAGCAAAATGCCAAGGGGGGGGGGAGCGTCGCACGTACCTCCACGCCTAGGCGTGGGGAAGGAACCCCGGCCGAGACCGACAACCCCGATACACACAATGAAAGAATAGGTACAAGCCAGCAATGGTGCCCACTCCTCGCAGGGAGATAACAGGCTACAACAATTCCATTCGGGGCGGCCGATACACGGGCTGACGGGCGGCACTCGGTGAAGGGTTGGCCACGAGGAGGGTCCGAATGACGATCGGCAGAATCGCAGCAACGCGCGACTCGGTGGTAAACGTTCCCACGAATGGATCCGGAGTCTGATTGGGGCGCCGTCAGTGAGGGCGCGTAGTTAGGTCGCAGGAGGAAGCCTCGGCCAAAAGGCGTGCTCAGATTCCGTCCGTGGAAGCCGTGGCCGCACCTGCAAGTGGGGACAAGGAATCTGCTCCCAGAACTGCGCTGTCGAGCGGGGAAAATGGTAACTCGCTGCTCCGGTAGGCGATCGAGGCCCCGCTTGTGGGAGGACGTCGGGGACGCAGAGCAGCAGGTCCGGACCAAAGATCTCGATCAGATCTGGTCGTGGTTGGACGCTGTGAACTTTGGAAATCGCTGGTTGTCCTGGCACCGGGTGGACTGGGCAGACCCGCGCGACCTCACGGGAACGGACGCCACGAACAGCTCGGACGTCGGAACGAGACGAGGTTGGCGGCGTTGGAAAGAGGATGACGAGAGGTACAAACCTTGAAGAAATCAGCTCCAAACTTGGAGTTGTCCGTCCTGTGGGATTTTCGCAAGAAGGAGGGTGGATCTGGGCGCGCAGAGAGGGAGGCTCCTGCGCTAGCTCACGAGAAAACTCGCCACGGGTGGTGCCAACCTCGGATCGAGGCGAAACCAAAGCCCACGCGCTGCCGACTCGTAGAAGTATCCACCAAAAAAAGGAGGGGCTCGGATTCGACCTGCACCGGATGGGGACGTCGCTGCAACTCGGGGCCGAATCTGGAACACGCGAACTCGAACCGGAGACGAAGTAGAAGGGAGGAAGAACCTCGGCGTCGCACCGAGGGGATGGGGAGTCGCACCCCGGGGTTGCTCCCGTCGCAGGAGCAGAGGAGGAAGAGAGGGTCGCCCTCTCTAAGGGGTGGCTGCGCCAATGGCTGCTCAATCAAAATATTTCATGTATTCATTAATTTCCTCCAAAGAAAATGCTAAGACTATATAGTTGGGGAGGGGAGCTAGGGTTTCTACCACCAAATGGGGAGATGGGGGCGCAAATGGGAGGGGGTAGGGGCGGCCAGCTCTCCTCCCGTCAAGGAGGGAATCTCTCCTTCAATCAAGGAGGTTCCTCAATCAAGGAGGGATCAAAGGAAGGGGCGGCCAAAGGAGGGAGTGGAGAAAGGGGAAGGCGGCTGCCACCTCTTCCACTTGGAGGAGGTGAGAGGTGCGCCCAAAACCCTAACCCTAGGGGTTGGGTGCGCAAACCCCAAATGGGCCAAGAGAAGTGGAGCACAAGATGGCCCACTAACCCCTTTGCCCTCTAAATAAGCCTACAAAGCACAAAAGATGTCTAATTGGCCTACAAAGGCCTACAACTAGATAGAAGTGTCCACGCAGGGACTAATCCAAGGCCCAACATGGCCTAAAGCATGAAATAAATGGGGATAACTCTGCTAGTCTGCTAAATGATCGCCGAGCCAAAGGGATGCCGGCGTGCTCCGTGTGCTCCGTCGAGTGAAGCGGCGCGTGTCCTCACCATTTGGCCTAGGCTTCAAAGGACCATTCAAGGCGGATTTGAAGCCCCTCACATGGACCCTATCAAACTACTTCAACGAAGGGCCCGTTGTTCAGATGGGAGATTACCCGCAAGAAGCACATGGGGGACCACATGCTGTATATTCGACTGAAAAATATCTGAGGGTCACCAAAAGAGGCAAGATCAAAGATCCAGAATGCGAATGGGACAAGTGGTTTGATATACAGGATATTTCCGTTGCATTGGAAAGGATGTTCTCGCCTCCACGGCTTAAAGGACCGCCATTGATCTCCGGAATGCCAGAAAATATCATTACTGTTGCCAAGGTTCCAAACTATCCTCGTCCTCGCCAGAAGGACCCTGTCACTAGCGGATCTTCATCCGCCATCACCATCACCACCGACGACTCATTGGCCGTCATCTTCTCCATTCACTCGTCACAGCCTTTGTTGCTGTCATCTTCCTGGGCCAGACGGTTGTCTGATGATCTTCCCAGATCCCCCACTCTACTTACATACCTGCGCGGGTTTCTCAACCCGCGCCAGGTCTTCAATCATGATCTGCTCTATGAGCCTCCCAATCCTCTAGCCATAACCACTTTTCTCTCTCCTCTGATCTCTTTTCACTGTTTTGTCATCAAAAATGAAAACGAAAAAAAAACGTCAATTTCCAAACTCCTCAACAACACATCTTCGTTGAGGAAACCTCCTACATCTCCCACGGGTGCGTCCCGCCCTGCGGACCACCAGTCCAAGGTTTGATGAGCGACCTTTTCTACCCCTCCCCTGAGGGGTCTTTCCCTGTACATTCTTCACCATCATCTTCATCTTTTTCTTCTTCTGTAAATAATGTCAGTCAATCTAGGAATAATAAGTCAAAGGTAGTACCTAGGAAGAAATCCAAGGGTAGGCAGATCCCTCGTCGATTCCTTCTGGACTTAGCCACCAGGTGTCAGGCCCTTCTTGCCATCCCTCAGTTGCTAGAAAATCCCATCCAACTATCGGAAATAGAATGTGAGGGCAACTGTGCAATTGATGAGGGGTATGGAGTCTACGAGATCACAGGTGAAGAATACCCTACTGAAGATGAGGGTGAGGAATATGAGGATGCGGCTGGCGCATATGCTAGTGGAATAAGGAGATTCGACGAGCCGTCAACCGCCGTAGAAGAGTCCACCAAAGAAGTCAACTTGGGAACTGAGGAAGACCCTATGATCATCCTCATAAGTGATAATCTACCACCCTCTGAAGAAGAAGCATTAATTGAAGTTCTCAAGGAATATAAGGACACATTTGCATTGAGCTATGAGGATATGTCGGGGCTGGATTCAACCCTGGTCGAACACCGTTTAACCCTAAAACCAGAGTCCGTCTCGGTAAAACAAAGGTTAAGGCGTTTCCACCCTCAGATGGCTTTGAAAATGAAAGAAGAGGTCGATAATCTTCACAAAGCCAGGTTCATTAGAGTCGTCATTTATTCTCAATGGGTGGCAAATATTGTCCGGTCATGAAGAAAGATGGGAAAGTCAGGATTTGCATCGACTTCCGGGACCTTAACCGCGCGTGTCCAAAGGATGATTTTCCCTTGCCTCACATTGATGTGTTGATCGACAACACAGCAGGATATGAAACCCTCTCATTCATGGATGGATTTTCAGGATATAATCAAATTCGTTTGGCAGAAGAGGATCAAGAGAAGACATCATTCACTACACCTTGGGGAACATATTGTTACGTGGTCATGCCGTTTGGGTTAAAGAATGCTGGAGCTACTTACCAAAGAGCTATGATGGCCATATTTCACGACATGATGCACATATATCTGGAGGTGTATGTGGATGATCTATTGGTGAAATCAAGGACCAGGATGGAACATCCAAGGGTTTTGGCTAAGGTCTTACAGAGATCAAGGGAGTTCCAATTGAAAATGAACCCGAAGAAGTGTGTGTTTGGTGTATCATCGGGCAAATTACTGGGGTTCATTGTGAGTAAAAGAGGGATCGAGATAGATCCCGACAAAGCTAAGGCCATCAGGGATATGCCGCCTCCCAAGAATTTGAGGGAAGTCTGAGGTTTAATCGGGAGGTTGCAGTTTATTCGTCGGTTTGTGTCTCAGCACTCACAAAGGTGTAGACCTTTCTATGAGTTGACTAAGCCAGGAGTAGAATTCCACTGGGATTCTAAATGCCAAAAAGCTTTTGAAGGGTTAAACGAATATCTGGCTAGTCCACCCGTTCTCATTCCACCCAAACCAGAAAAACCTCTGATCCTCTACATCTCAGTCTTGGACGACTCAGTGGGAGCTGTCCTCGCACAAGCTGATGAAGAAGGTAAGGAACGGGCAACCTATTACTTATCCAAACTTCTCAATCCCTGTTAGCAGAAGTACACAGTCATGGAGAAAACCTGTGCTGCCCTCGTTTGGGTAGTGCAGAAATTGAAGCACTACTTCCTGGCTCATGAGGTCCATCTGATCGCTCGCATGAACCCTATCAAGTTTCTTCTGGAGAAATCCGTCCTTACTGATAGGCTAGCACGCTGGCAGAGTTTCCTCTCTCAATTTGACATCACCTATATCTAGCAAAAGGCGATTAAAGGCTATGCCATAGCCGAGCATCTCGCTCACCATCCTCTTCCTAAGTTCGATCCTGTCCAATCAGAGTTTCCAGATGAGGAACTAATGTCCGTCACTCAGTCTGACAAGCCAATGTGGACATTATATTTTGATGGAGCTCTAAATTCTCAAGGGAAGGGTATCGGTATTGTCTTCTAACGCCTGAAGGCGTTACCATCCCAGAGGCATTTCAGCTCGCGTTCCCAGTCACCAACAACATCGCTAAATACGAGACTCTTCTAGCTGGTCCGGAACTAGTCCGTTCTTTCTATATCACTGAGTTGCTAGTCGTAGGTGACAGTCAACTTATTCTCCGCCAGGTGCTTACCAAATATTGCACCCTCGATCCCAAGCTCAAACCCTATCAGGAGCTGGTCTCCGCCTATGCCAAATTGTTCACCAAGCTGATCTTTGTCCATGTTCCTCGCGAACAGAACATTCTGGCCGATGCCCTCGCCTCCTTGGCGTCATCCTTCAAATTCCCTTTAGGTGCATGGTTTAGATCCATCATTCTCTACAAGCATCTTGTCCCTGCCGTTCAGGACCCTTACCTCTTAAAGATCAAGGAACAAGTCCTACAGAAGATCCAGAAGGGAGAAATTCTTGAGAAGAGGGAGATCATGCTGGCAGAAGTCGAAGAAGAGCTGGCTGACGATGAGAAACCATGGTTCTATGAAATTGTCAAATACTGTAAAGATCAGTCTTATCCTGAAGGAGCCACCACAGATGATAAGAAAGTCATAAGAAGGGTGGCTCAGAAATACACATTGGTTCGAGGTCTACTCTATAGGAGGAGCCTTACTGGCATTCTGTTAAGGTGTCTTGACGATAATGAGGTTTGGAAATGCGTAGAAGAAGCACACTCGGGTGTGTGCGGTGGCCACGTGAATAGCCAGATGCTCGCTAAGAAGATCATTCGGCAAGGCTTTTACTGGCCCACTATGGAAGAGGATTGTGCCATCTATGTCCGTAGGTGTGTCAAGTGTCAGCTTTACGCCGATAAAATTCATTCACCATCTTCCTCACTTCATCTAATATCCTCCCCATGGCCTTTCTCCATGTGGGCATTCGACATCATTGGTCCTCTAGGTGATCACAATCCTCACCAAACAGAAATCTTTCATCCTTACTGCGACGGAATACTTCACCAAATGGGCCGAAGCCGAAGCTTACGCGGAAATCAAAGCATCAACAGTCTGCAAGTTCATCATGAAGAACATCCTCGCCAGGTTCAGCGTCCCAAGCACAATCGTCACCGATAATGGACCACAGTTCATTTCTCAGGACCTTCAGGACCTCTGCAAAAGGTACGCAATTTCATTGCATCATTCATCACCCTATTACCCACAAGGTAATGGCCAAGCGGAGGCCACCAATAAAACATTGATCAAAATCATCAAGAAAATCTGCGAGTCCAGTAAGTTTTCAGACTGGCCAGAAAAGTTTATCAAAGCTCTATGGGCCTATCACACTTCAATCCGTACCCCCACCGGGCAGACTCCGTTTGCCCTTACTTATGGTATGGAAGCGGTAGTCCCGTACGAGACTCTGATCCCTTCTCTCAGGGTACAATTGGACGAGGAATTTCCCCTCGACGACCGTCGTAATTCACTCCTCACCCAGTTAGAACTCTTGGATGAGAAGCGGCTGGCCGCTGCCGAGCATGCGCGTGTGTATCAAAATAGACTCGCTCGCTTTTACCAAAAGAAAGTCGTTGAGAGAAAATTCAAAGTCGGTGAAATGGTCGTAAAAAGAATTTTTGTCAAACCTGGAGGGCCGCGTTCTAAGCTCCAACCCAATTGAGAAGGACCTTACGTAATTCAAGCAGTGTACCCTGGCAATGCCTACAAGCTAGTCAACGCCGAAGGGACCGAGTTATCCCACCCTTGGAATGGGCTTTATCTTAAAAAGTACTACCCCTAGCGTAGTGCCAAAACGTCAAAAACAAACAAATGATGAAAAGACAGAAAACATCAAAAACAACAAAAAATATTGAAAATCACTAAAAATATGAAACATTCAAAATGCCGATGCCTGGTGGTCACCATGTAGTTAAGTCCCTGCATCCAACCTTCATGTTAGGATAGGGCCCATTAAGGCTTGGTAGGCATCGGGTCTTGGTTTACCAGAACCGTGGAGATCCCTGTCTGGCCACATCGGCCTATGCACGCTCAAAGGAAGCCAACATGTACTCACTTACGTATTTTATCCAAAAAAGTTGGTAGCATCACCGACAGTAGGGCCTCACCCAGAAGATCTCCGAAAGCTGTAATCTTTATTCTTTTCTCTTCGACCAAATGAGACAGTCGGCGCCCTTAAAACGCTGAGCATGAGAAACCAAAACTCAAACCCCTTAAGGCAAGAGTAGGATCCATTTCCTCGAGCATCGATCAGAGCACGAGAAGAGGGCAGTGTCCCCGTAGGCATACAAAAGGGAGCCCACAACGTCAAACGGCTATATCTCCCTCGCAAAAAGAAACACAAAATCAAAATCAATAAAAAAGCTTGGTCGTGACAGTGCCTGATGCGATAAATGGAACCCCTCAAAGCAAAAGTCTGAATCCACAAAAGGGGCCATGGAATGTAAATGCTCAAGATTTGGTCCGAAGTTGTTCGAAAGAGGAGAGTTAATGGGCCCTTATTGGCTCGCCGGGTTAACGGTTTTGTCGGTCCTCTCAGGAGGTCTACCCCATGCACACTTCCTTCCTCCTCTAAAGATGAAAGCTAGATGGAGTTTCTAAAGGGTGAAACCCGCCAAGGTTTGTGACCTTATTTTACATGTATGGTTGCCTACTTTGAAAAGCAAAAGCTATCGCTGTGAAGGAGTCTCTGTGTTTCTGGCCGGTCAAGACCCCTGTTTACCACCTTGATGTCTTCTTATTTAACCTTGGGCTTAGGCCAATGCAAGCGCGTCACCTATGGGTGCGACGGCGTCTGATTACGGGTCAGCGTCGCGCGGTTGGTCGTTAGGGTTCCAGGGTGTTCCATTATATACCACCTAGGGTTGTGAGGAAATAGACCCGGGTCGGGTAAATCATTTACCTCGAAAACCTTTTGGGTGAATCCCTGTGGTCGGAAGCGACTGGGAGCCTAAGCATGGCATGACGGTATTGTCACCAGGGTAAGTCTTAGCCGGCAGGATTATCATTCGAGGGGTCCAGAGGCCCAAATCAACCTAGATGTGCACTTAGGATACCTGGGAGGTTAGTAAGAAACCCCTGTTCTCATGTAGGTTAGGTGCCATTTGGATGCTTGCCAGGCGTTAGCAACAAAAAAAAATGATGATGAAATGATAAAAATAAAAAAAAAGAAAAGAGAAAATGTACATATTTGCAAATAAAAAAAATTGAATATAACAAAACAACAAAAAATACCAAATATAAAAAGAAAAATAAATCAATTTTGCATCATTACATTTGTATGCAGCATTTCACTTTTTAATCTCGCTTGCATTCGTGTGCTTATCTGTCGCATTCATCATCACCACATCTTTCCCTTGCCTTCGTTAATAAAGGCTTGGCCCCTTGACCCGTTATCAAGGACAGTCAAAGTGACCATCTGCTTATTGAACAAGGGGTCAAGTCGGAGTAGAAATTCTGATTTGTTTGTTTCAGTGATGTGTGCAGGGATTCGAGGCAACAAGAGCAAAGGTGAAAACCAAACAAAATCGAACCTTTTATTCCATTCCAAAATAAGAAGTTGTACATTAAGTTCCACCTTCTCTCTCTGCATTATTCGTCCCACTACTCTCCAGGCAAAACGCTCTCAAGGGTGCTACCCAGCTACGAAAAGCGGTACTCCTACCGCTTTGTACTCCTCTTCCCATCACCACATCCCGGCGTTGATCCATGGGAGCAGCAAAGAAGCTACCAACACGAAAGCCACGCTCTCGTGCTCTTCGGTAGCACTCCTCACCATCTCTCAGCCACTGTTCAGCAAGATCAAGGCTGATTCGGAGTTCGAACAACTGGGCCTCCATGGCTCTTCGTTCCTCCCTTTTAGCCAATTTGTCGGCTCTTTCTCTATCTCTGTCTCTTTCTCTCTCTGCCCGTTCTCTCTCATGGTCTTCCCTCTCCAACTGGAGAGTGATCCTCAGCTCTCTGGCATCCCTAGAAGAGTCATCATCTGGACGACGTCGCAGTTCCTCCTCCAGCTCAACTATTCTAGCCTCCCTCTACGCAGCTTTGTTGTGCCTCTGTGGTTTTGATGATTGGTTTGGTTTTGATGATTGGTGTTTGATGTGAGCTACTGTGAGTCATCTTGCTGAAATAAGTCATCTTCATATGTTCAGTCATTCTGATGTTCAGCCTGTTTATCAAAGCATTGCATTGCTGTTCTGTTAGTTTATCAGATCATAAAGCATTTGCATTGCATATTTGATGTAGCCATGTTATCTGCTGCATAAAGCATTCATACATCATAGTCAGCATAGTGTGGGCCGACCCATTTCTAGATGGGTCGACCCCCCAGATAAGTGTAGTGTATACACTCTTCGGTTGGGTTCAACTGAAGTCTGCACATCAGCCTGCATGATTTCAAGTATGTACATTGCACAACATGCATCAATTCCAAGTAGGTACATCGTCTGTTCATGAAGTATATACATTGTACTTGTGTTCAATAGTTTGAAGTGTATACACTCTCACGCTATTCATACTTGGCTATATATTGCTTTCAAGTGTATACACTCTCACATAATGCACACATGCTTAGCTGCTGTCCTAAGTCTGCACATTGCCAAAGTCTGAACAGTCATCGTCTTAGTGCATCTCAAGTCTTTACATTGCTACAGTAACGCAAGTCTATACATCGTCCGTCTCATGCATTATCTTAGGCTAAGTCTATACAGTGAATTGTCTTATTCAGCGTCTCATATGCACATTTGAGTCAAAGTCTGTACATCCCAAGTCTGTACACTGAGGACGCCTGTTAGCCTTCAAAGTCTATACATTGTCTACAGTGCATCCAGCAAGTCTATTCATTGGAGTGTCTTGTTCAGCGTCTCATGGCAAAGTCTGCACATTCTATTGTTCAACGTCTGCATGCATTACATGAAGTCTGTACACTGCATCGTCTCAACTTGCGTCTCACTGAGCATCTATTCACTGCAAAGTCTATACAGACTTCATCGTCTTAGAGATCGTTTCATGCCTTCACCTAAAGTCTGTACATCCACCGTCTTATCCAGCGTCTCACACTTGCAAAGTGAATACACTGGTCGGTGGAACAAAGTCTGAACATCATTCAGTGAACTTCAAAGTCTATGCATTGGAAGCCTTTACCTACGTTGCACTTCAAAGTCTATACACTCGCTGTCTTCCATTATTTCAAGTCTGTACAGCCATTCCATTGGAAAGTCTATACATTGGTTGCTGAATGATCTTCAAGTCTATACAGACCTTGATTCGCTCAAGTCTGTACATCGGCCTGCTATCCTTGACAAGTCTTCACATCGTGAAGTCTATACACTCAACTCCTTCACACTTCAACAAGTCTGTACAGCAGCTGTCTTCACATAGGAAGTATGTACAGTCGTTCACCTTGTGAAGTCTAGACATTTGATGTGCATGGTCTTGAAGCATTTAGGAAGTCTGTACTTTGGTCTGCTTTGCATTGCATGAAGTCCATACACTATTCGAAGTCTGCACATTGTGTGCTGCATGCTCGTCTAGTCTACACACTGGCTAGTCTGTACAAGACTGCAAGTCTATACACTGGCTGCTGCATTCTCATAAAGTCTGTACATCCTTCTGTTGAAATTCCAAGTCCATACATTGGACTGTTTGAGCAAGTCTATACAGCGTTTCATTCACATTGGAAGTCTACACATTGGGGGCTTTCCCCACGCTTTGGCCAAGTCCATACGTTGGCGTACTGTTCATGCTTCAGTCATCAAACTCTATACAGACTTCAGCGTCTCATTCTGCGTCTTACATCAAAGTCTGTACATCGCCTTCAATCTTCAAGTCTATACATCGTGGGCTTCATTCCTTCTAGTCTGTACATCCTTCAAGGGCCAAGTGTATACATCGCTCACAGGTCATACGTCCAAGTCTGAAGTCCATACAGCCTTGGTTTCTGCTTTGAAGTCTATACACTGGTTGAGCTTTGTGAAGTCTACACATTGGTAAAGCTAGTGCATGCATTGTTCATCACCTATCTTGTTCACTGCGTCGACGCTGACACTGGATGCGTTGACGCATTGGCCAGTTGCCAAGGGCGTGGGCATCTCGCTTGAGGAGCTGAGGCGACGCTGCACGTTGGAAGCGTTGACGCCTTGAGCTGATGTCCAAAGGTCTTTTGATCAACATCATGTCTGTACAGCATGAAGTCTGTACATTAGTTTTTGTCTTGAACAGAAGGCCTAAGTCTACACACTCTCCTGTTCTGATAATGCATTCGTCCTCACAAGTATATACATTGCTTTTGCTTTATCTGCTCAAGTCTATACAGTCTGAAGTCTATACAATGCTTTGCATTCACAGAGTCTGTACAGGGTGTTTAGACTTAAACTGATGAATTATCCGATGCTCTGTCTGAAAGGGATTCTTACCGAGATTGATGACCTGGCTCGTGATCCCAGGAGGACGAGGTATGCAGATGCTGACACCTGGATGAAGCTGCCTCGGATCTGGCGAATTCCTTGGGCGGGAAAACGTGGAAGCCACGCGCCCAGGGGCTGCTGCTGCTGCTATATATACGAGCCTTCTTCCACTAAAGAAGACTGATCGAAAGAAAAGGAGCAAAGTCTATACATCCAGTCTGAGAGCAGCAGAGAGTATTCGATCCAGAGAAGAGAAGAGACAGAGAGAGAGCCTGCGAAAGAAGAAGAAAAGAAAGAGAAGAAGAGCAGAAGGAGAAGAAGAGAAAGAGAGAGTTAGAGAGCTCGTGAGGGTTAAGAGAAAAAGAAAGTGAGAGAGAAGAGAAGAGGAAGAGAAGCTTACCTGAAGATCTGTCTACTGGACCGTGGATCAAATCCAGGCCAGTCAGCTCCATGCGAGCCACATCTGTGTTATCTTTCTTTACAGCTTTCTGATCGCTGTGTATTTTTCCTTTCTTATTTTTCCTTTTTCATTTGGTTAGCTTTGTACTTCCGATCCTCTGGACTGAGGTCGGGTCCCTCCTGGTCTGGAGGAAGAGAGGTCTACGACCTCTAGTTTTCAAGTGGCTGGGAGTCACTTGGGTGTCCCTCTGGTTAGGAGGAAGAGGGGAGGCTGTTCCCCTAGTCAAGCTGTGTGGCAGCAACTGTTTGCAGACTGAGTCTGCTTGGTTCTAGCGTTTGCTAGTGAAGCCTCACTCCGGTTGGGAGTGAGGGGTGGATGTAGGTCTGGAGGACCGAACCACCTAAAAATCTATTGAGCAGTGGTTTGATTGCTTGATTTGCTTCCGCTAGATGCTTGGATAGGCTCGCTCCACCTGCTTGTTATTTTGCTTAATCGAATTAGTTTAATTCTGGATTTTGCCTAGCATCTGAGTTTTTATTTGGCCATTACTCATAGCAGGATACATTCACCCCCCTCTGTATCCGGGCCTAGCACCCTAATAGTTGGTATCAGAGCGGTGTCTGCTTAGAAGGTCCAGCAACCTGCAGATCCGATCTTGCAGTCTTCGGTGCTAATTTATTTTTAGTGCATCAATATTCCTGTTGCATTGAATCTATCTGCTATCTATTTCAATGGCTTATCCACCCGTCTTTAGTGGTTCTAATTTCAACCAGTGGCACAGTGCTTTACGTGCTTATGTTAAATCTGTTGATCCAGACCTGTGGAAAGTGTTTTCACATGGTCCTCATAAATTACCAAAGAAAAGGTCCAAATGGACTGACAGTCACGAATCAATGTATGAGGAGAATCAGACAGCTATAAATCTGATGAAAGTAGCCACTGACAAAGCCTTTCACTCATGTTTCCTTGATTGCAGATCTGCAAGGGATATGTTGGAGATGATGAAGAGAGCCGGGAAAGGAAATCAAACAAGCTGCATGATGGCCAACAGAAGAAATCAAGGTGGCAGCGATCAAGGCAGCAATCAAAGTGAAGATGATAATGATGAGGAGGTAAACCCTTTTGAGAACTATACCTTGGATGATTGGGAGAATTCATATGCTGAATTATTAGAGTCTCATGAACAGTTAAGAGAACAATACAAAAAATTGAAGAAGAATAGTAGGTCAGACAGTTTCAATTCTCCATGTAAAAACTGTGCTGAACTGAAAAATGTTCATGATGCTTTTATGTCTGATATTCAAATGTTGAAGAAACAAATTTCATTGCTGAAAATTGAAGATCAAGATCATGTAAAGGAAATCTCTAAACTTGAAAAGAAGCTTAGCCTAGCTAGTCATGATTCTGTTCAGAGTAAGGATTTGCTGAAAGAACTTGAATGTGTTAAATCTGACTTAAACAAGCTGAAAAATGAGAATGACTCTCTCAGAAAGTTTTCTAAAGAAAATGAAGAACAATTAGAGAAACTTAAACGAGAGAATGATTTGCTGATTGAAAATTTTAATGCCATAAAATCTGTAAACATAGAATTACAGAAAGATTTTGAAAAACAACAAAAGGAATTGAAGGAGTTTGAAGCTAGGAGAGAAAGCATGGTTAACTCAGAAGATCAGACTCTAATAAATGAGTTAATTCAGAATGACAAGCTTAAGGAAGAAAATGAGAAGTTAAAATTGCTGAACTCTTCAATATCTGAAAGACTTCTTACTTTGGAGAAAGGGAAAGTCATCTGTACAAACGAGACTGAAGAGGTAGATGAGCTGAGAAAGGAAATTGAAGAATACAAAACAGCTAACAAGGTTTTGAATGAAGCTGTCAATTGTAGTGAACAAGAGATCGCTAGTTATGAAATACACATTGCATCTCTTGAAAATAAAATTCAGGATTTGAAAGTTTCCTTGTCAAAATTTGTTGATGGGCAGAAAAATCTAGACAAGCTACTAGGTATAAAAATCAACCCTAGGAAGGAAGGGTTGGGCTACAATAAGATAAACAAGAAGGAACTTCAGAACAAAGTTATGACATCTTTTGTAAATGGTTCAGATGTAGCCACCACCTCTAAAGACAAACAGCCCATTGCTCAGAAAATGTTGGGAGCAAAGGATAATTTTAAGAAAGAGGGACTGGGCTACAGTCCAGTCATGAGGAAGGTCGATGGATCCAATTTGAAAACTATTTTTGTTAAATCTTCTGAACAGGAAAAGCCTTCCACTTCATCTTCACCTCAGTATAAGGCTAAGAAAATAGAAAAACATGATAAAAAATAGAAAATGATTGGAAAACAGAAAATAAAGAAAAAGGGTCCATCAGTGTTTGCTGATCACAGTCCTCACACACACTCACATGCATCTAAAAAGAAGATTATCTGTCATTACTGTCATAAAGTTGGACATCTGATGCATGAGTGTAAGTTGATGGAGAAGGATGATAAGAATGTTAGGAGATATCATGATAAAAATCTTTCATCTCAGAAAAGGAAAGTTGAGTGTTTTCATTGTGGTAAACTAGGACACAAAATTTCACAATGTTGGTTTGTTAGTGATAAGAATAAATTTCATGCAAACGATCTTGCTCTTAACAAGAACAAGTCTGTTCCAATAAACCAGCATATGACATGCTTTAATTGTGGAAAATTGGGTCATAAGAGATTTGAATGCTGGCTGAATGCTGGTAAGAAAAATTCTAATTCATGCTATCACTGTGGGAAGCCAGGCCACAGAGTTGGAGATTGTTGGCATGTTCAGAATAACTCTGCTAAATTCTATGTTGCGAAATTTACATGCCATCATTGTGGGAAGTCAGGTCACAGGGCTGCAACCTGTTGGCTGGCAGGATATCAAAACCAAACTGGTTTTGGCAAACAGAATTTTTATTCTGTTAACAAGAAATCTCATGCATATGCACATAGAATTCATGCTAACAAGAATGTGCATAAATCAAATCTGAAAACTGCTCCTAAAAATGTGCTGAGAAAACCTGCTAGGAGTAATACTGTTTTGTCAGGACCCAAGACTTTTTGGGTACCTGTTTGTGCAAAATAACATTGCTATGCAGGTGTGCCTTGGGACTGGAATAAAAAGGGGTAATGATCCAAGGCACTCAAGAAGAAAACCCCATACTGAACTTTTCAGGTAAACTTCCTGCTCTTCTTGTTTTTAGTTTTAATGCATAGCAAGTTAAATCTGTTTTTGCATTTTCATTTATCATTTGCCATGTGCATTATTTTCTGATCATGCATTTGCTGAGAGTTCTGTGCAAATATCAGATTAAAAAGGGTTGTCTGTATCTGATGCATACATAGGCTAATTGCAATTGCTTGATAATTATGTTATGCATAAACTCTGAAAACAAATTGCATTTCGAATTTTTCTGAAAAATCTGAACTGCTTATGAGTGTGACTTGAAATTTGTGTGTTGCAATAGCTCACTGAAATTCTGAATTACATATAGGACTGCATGTTGAATAATCATGCATGACCTCAATGGTATATAAATGGTAAGGTACCAAAAGGCAGGGAGGTCTGTCTGGAGGTTCTTACTATGTGTGAGGTGGTCTTTTAGACTAAGTGCTCCGCCTAGTACCATGGGTCAGCTTGCTGGTTAGGACAGTCTGAATGTGCATGAATCATTTGGTATCATATGTTCAGTTTTCAGTGTAAACATTACATATTTTCAGGGGGAGTTAGTTGCATATCCTTGCATAGCATTCAATGTTGAGTCTTTGCATGTCCCTGCATACATATAGTGCATTGCATTTCCTTATATTGAAAATGCCAAAAAGAGAGTTTGAATGCATATTGTGTGGGGGAGTCAATGCATTGCATATAGGTTGTCAAATGCATACATGTGTCAGAACTCATTGCATATCCTTTCTTACTGATTTTGTTGACAAACCTTAATCATATTCTGAAAACTTTGAGCCTCACAATCTCTCTTAACAATTGGTATTTCTCCTATCAATTGGTATCATTTGGGTTCAGAATTCCATCAGTCCTTCATGAAGATTTCAATGGGCTATCTCGATCATAAATCTGAAAATTTTGAACTAGAAATCTTCTATTATACGTTTTTATGAATATCTGAAATAACTCAGGTGGTTTAAGTTTAATGTACTCAAGGGTTGACTTTAAAATCTCTTAAAAATATCTGAAGCATGTTTAATAAACATTAACCATCTGTTTCATGCTGTGTCTTGAAAACTTCTGAAATCTGCACTTCTGAATACATGACTTCAACTGATTAAGTACATGAAACTATTATTGATTTGAAGCAAATAATTTTTCTGAAAAGTCTAAATGGTAATATCTGTCAGAGCAATGACCTTGGTC
The DNA here is from genome assembly GCA_022559845.1 of Amorphophallus konjac. Taxonomy (NCBI): domain Eukaryota; kingdom Viridiplantae; phylum Streptophyta; class Magnoliopsida; order Alismatales; family Araceae; genus Amorphophallus; species Amorphophallus konjac. Next base: position 61,111 of record JAHNEJ010001995.1, read on the forward strand.
ACTGAGAAACACATGTCCAAAGGACTGTGTCATGAGGTACCATAGTTAACTCTGATTAAGAATTCATTGAAATTTAGGCAGAGCAATGACATGCACACTGAGAAATACAACTCACTCATCAAGAAATGATTTGGAGTGTGTCATGATGTGTAAATGCTATCTTTGTTCATATATAGCATGACAGTTAGTCACACTAAGTGCTTAGGGATATTGGCCTCTGATCAAGGTATATTCTCTAGTTACAAGGTGTACACTGAACTAGACTGCTCGTAAAATTTGTAGCATGAAAAATTGTTGAACATATCTCAATATTTGAATATTGATGCTAAAATCAAGTTGCTACATCCCTAGACAAAATAATAAGACTTCATAATTGCTTAATCTCAATACTAGCGCATGTAATTCTGAAAGAAGTCAATAAATTTGATTGTGTAAGACAAAGGGAGGACAATCAAGATAAATATGAGGGCTTGGTTCATTTTTATTAAAACATGGTTTTAGATATCAATACAGAATTTTATTGATAAACTCTGCATACATCATGTTTAAACCATGCTGTTCAAAAAGCTCATTCATAAGCCCCTATAATGGAAGACTTTGAAAAATTATGTTTTGGATTTATGAGATTGATATCTCATTGAAAATATTGTTGAATTATTTCTGTTTGGAGCTTATTTGTAAATCTGCTTATTTGAACCCTTTCTGCTCACTGTCCTTAATTCATTGACCTGAACTGCCTCTGTGGTCTCTTTCTCAACAATATCAATTTGGAGTCATGCAACACATGCATATCAATTGGCATCTATTCAGGGGGAGCTTCCATGTCATATGCATCATGCTGCATAGAAACTCTTAAAGGGGGAGAACTGTGTTCTTGCATTCTGGTATCTGCATCTGAATTCACCCCTTCCCATGGTTTATTTTGATTATACCAAAGGGGGAGATTGTTTGCAAAGAGGGAGAATTTCATTCAATAAGTGCATGCAGGTTCATTTTGATCATCTCTAACTCATGCTTTTGCTGAAACTCCTAAAGGGGGAGAAATTGTCTGAATTTTTATACATGCTATAATTTCTCAAACTATTTTCTTTTTGATGAAGTCAAAGGGGGAGAATAGTTTGAGTCATCAGATTGACTCACCATCAGATTGACTCACTGTGTAGAGTTGCCATCATCAAAAAGGAAGAGATTATTGTGCCTCTGTGGTTTTGATGATTGGTTTGGTTTTGATGATTGGTGTTTGATGTGAGCTACTGTGAGTCATCTTGCTGAAATAAGTCATCTTCATATGTTCAGTCATTCTGATGTTCAGCCTATTTATCAAAGCATTGCATTACTGTTCTGTTAGTTTATCAGATCATAAAGCATTTGCATTGCATATTTGATGTAGCCATGTTATCTGCTGCATAAAGCATTCATACATCACAGTCAGCAAAGTGTGGGCCGACCCCTTTCTAGATGGGTCGACCCCCCAGATAAGTGTAGTGTATACACTCTTCGGTTAGGTTCAACGGAAGTCTGCACATCAGCCTGCATGATTTCAAGTATGTACATTGCACAGCATGCATCAATTCCAAGTAGGTACATCGTCTGTTCATGAAGTATATACATTGTACTTGTGTTCAATAGTTTGAAGTGTATACACTCTCACGCTGTTCATACTTGGCTATATGTTGCTTTCAAGTGTATACACTCTCACATAATGCACACATGCTTAGCTACTGTCCTAAGTCTGCACATTGCCAAAGTCTGAACAGTCATCATCTTAGTGCATCTCAAGTCTATACATTGCTACAGTAACGCAAGTCTATACATCGTCCGTCTCATGCATTGTCTTAGGCTAAGTCTATACAGTGAATTGTCTTATTCAGCGTCTCATATGCACATTTGAGTCAAAGTCTGTACAGCCCAGTCTGTACACTGAGGACGCCTGTTAGCCTTCAAAGTCTATACATTGTCTACAGTGCATCCAGCAAGTCTATTCATTGGAGTGTCTTGTTCAGCGTCTCATGGCAAAGTCTGCACATTCTATTGTTCAACGTCTGCATGCATTACATGAAGTCTGTACACTGCATCGTCTCAACTTGCGTCTCACTGAGCATCCATTCACTGCAAAGTCTATACAGACTTCATCATCTTAGAGATCGTTTCATGCCTTCACCTAAAGTCTGTACATCCACCGTCTTATCCAGCGTCTCACGCTTGCAAAGTCAATACACTGGTCGGTGGAATAAAGTCTGAACATCATTCAGTGAACTTCAAAGTCTATGCATTGGAAGCCTTTACCTACGTTGCACTTCAAAGTCTATACACTCGCTGTCTTCCATTATTTCAAGTATGTACAGCTGTTCCATTGGAAAGTCTATACATTGGTCGCTGAATGATCTTCAAGTCTATACAGACCTTGATTCGCTCAAGTCTGTACATCGGCCTGCTATCCTTGACAAGTCTTTACATCGTGAAGTCTATACACTCAACTCCTTCACACTTCAACAAGTCTGTACAGCAGCTGTCTTCACATAGGAAGTATGTACAGCCGTTCACCTTGTGAAGTCTAGACATTTGATGTGCATGGTCTTGAAGCATTTAGGAAGTCTGTACTTTGGTCTGCTTTGCATTGCATGAAGTCCATACACTGCACGAAGTCTGCACATTGTGTGCTGCATGCTCGTCTAGTCTACACACTGGCTAGTCTGTACAAGACTGCAAGTCTATACACTGGCTGCTGCATTCTCATAAAGTCTGTACATCCTTCTGTTGAAATTCCAAGTCCATACATTGGACTGTTGGTGAGGACACGCGCCGCTTCACTCGACGGAGCACACGGAGCACGCCGGCATCCCTTTGGCTCGGCGATCATTTAGCAGACTAGCAGAGTTATCCCCATTTATTTCATGCTTTAGGCCATGTTGGGCCTTGGATTAGTCCCTGCGTGGACACTTCTATCTAGTTGTAGGCCTTTGTAGGCCAATTAGACATCTTTTGTGCTTTGTAGGCTTATTTAGAGGGCAAAGGGGTTAGTGGGCCATCTTGTGCTCCACTTCTCTTGGCCCATTTGGGGTTTGCGCACCCAACCCCTAGGGTTAGGGTTTTGGGCGCACCTCTCACCTCCTCCAAGTGGAAGAGGTGGCAGCCGCCTTCCCCTTTCTCCACTCCCTCCTTTGGCCGCCCCTTCCTTTGATCCCTCCTTGATTGGAGGAACCTCCTTGATTGAAGGAGAGATTCCCTCCTTGATGGGAGGAGAGCTGGCCGCCCCTACCCCCTCCCATTTGCGCCCCCATCTCCCCATTTGGTGGTAGAAACCCTAGCTCCCCTCCCCAACTATATAGTCTTAGCATTTTCTTTGGAGGAAAGAAATTAATGAATGAAATATTTTGATTGAGCAGCCATTTGCGCAGCCACCCCTTGGAGAGGGCGACCCTCTCTTCCTCCTCTGCTCCTGCGACGGGAGCAACCCCGGGGTGCGACTCCCCATCCCCTCGGTGCGACGCCGAGGTTCTTCCTCCCTTCTACTTCGTCTCCGGTTCGAGTTCGCGTGTTCCAGATTCGGCCCCGAGTTGCAGCGGCGTCCCCATCCGGTGCGGATCGAATCCGAGCCCCTCCTCTTTTTGGTGGATACTTCTACGAGTCGGCAGCGCGTGGGTTTTGGTTTCGCCTCGATCCGAGGTCGGCACCACCCGTGGCGAGTTTTCTCGTGAGCTAGTGCAGGAGCCTCCCTCTCTGCGCGCCCAGATCCACCCTCCTTCTTGCGAAAATCCCACAGGACGGACAACTCCGAGTTTGGAGCTGATTTCTTCAGGGTTTGTACCTCTCGTCGTCCTCTTTCCAACGCCGCCAACCTCGTCTCGTTCCGACGTCCGAGCTGTTCGTGGCGTCCGTTCCCGTGAGGTCACGCGGGTCTGCCCAGTCCACCCGGTGCCAGGACAACCGGCGATTTTCAAAGTTCACAGCGTCCAACCACGACCAGATCTGATCAAGCACTTTGGTCCGGACCTGCTGCTCTGCGTCCCCGACGTCCTCCCACAAGCGGGGCCTCGTTCGCCTACCGGAGCAGCGAGTTACCATTTTCCCCGCTCGACAGCGCAGTTCTGGGAGCAGATTCTTTGTCCCCACTTGCAGGTGCGGCCACGGCTTCCACGGACGGAATCTGAGCACGCCTTTTGGCCGAGGCTTCCTCCTGCGATCTAACTACGCGCCCTCGCTGACGGCGCCCCAATCGGACTCCGGATCCATTCGTGGGAACGTTTACCACCGAGTCGCGCGTTGCTGCGATTCTGCCGATCGTCATCCGGACCCTCCTCGTGGCCAACCCTTCACCGAGTGCCGCCCGTCAGCCCGTGTATCGGCCGCCCAGAATGGAATTGTTGTAGCCTGTTATCTCCCTGCGAGGAGTGGGCACCATTGCTGGCTTGTACCTATTCTTTCATTGTGTGTATCGGGGTTGTCGGTCTCGGCCGGGGTTCCTTCCCCACGCCTAGGCGTGGAGGTACGTGCGACGCTCCCCCCCTTGGCATTTTGCTTTACTAGTATGTGATCTTGTATGCCGCGTGAGAGTGTAGGGATCCTAGCTAGCATTCAACACCGCGAGATCGTGAGTGAGAGTATCCCATTCCGTGGCCCTAGTCGAGCACCGAGTTCGGACTAGACTCCTATAGTTGCGCGTCGGCTCCTTTGCCGCTTTGATCCACTCGCTTCCCTCATAGGGACGACCGTGGACTTGGGTTTCTTGTTGAGAGACGCCTCTCTTCGGAGGAATAGTACGGAGGTCGATCTCTCGGCTTGCCTTGTCACGTGTGAGTGCTGGCCGCACTTGGTCTTCATCATAGGTTTAGTCCATTTGTCAGTTCCTTCCCGCATCAACTGTTTGAGCAAGTTTGTACAGCGTTTCATTCACATTGGAAGTCTACACATTGGGGGCTTTCCCCACGCTTTGGCCAAGTCCATACGTTGGCGTACTGTTCATGCTTCAGTCATCAAACTCTATACAGACTTTAGCGTCTCATTCTGCGTCTTACATCAAAGTCTGTACATCGCCTTCAATCTTCAAGTATATACATCGTGGGCTTCATTCCTTCTAGTCTGTACATCCTTCAAGGGCCAAGTGTATACATCGCTCACAGGTCATACGTCCAAGTCTGAAGTCCATACAGCCTTGGTTTCTGCTTTGAAGTCTATACACTGGTTGAGCTTTGTGAAGTCTACACATTGGTAAAGCTAGTGCATGCATTGTTCATCACCTGTCTTGTTCACTGCGTCGACGCTGACATTGGATGCGTTGACGCATTGGCCAGTTGCCAAGGGCGTGGGCATCTCGCTTGAGGAGCTGAGGCGACGCTGCACGTTGGAAGCGTTGACGCCTTGGGCTGATGTGCAAAGGTCTTTTGATCAACATCATGTCTGTACAGCATGAAGTCTGTACATTGGTTTTGTCTTGAACAGAAGGCCTAAGTCTATACACTCTCCTGTTCTGATAATGCATTCGTCCTCACAAGTATATACATTGCTTTTGCTTTATCTGCTCAAGTCTATACAGTCTGAAGTCTATACAATGCTTTGCATTCACAGAGTCTGTACAGGGTGTTTAGACTTAAAATGATGAATTATCCGATGCTCTGTCTGACAGGGATTCTTACCGAGATTGATGACCTGGCTCGTGATCCCAGGAGGACGAGGTATGCAGATGCTGACACCTGGATGAAGCTACATCGGATCTAGCGAATTCCTTGGGCGGGAAAACGTGGAAGCCACGCGCCCAAGGGCTACTGCTGCTGCTATATATACGAGCCTTCTTCCACTAAAGAAGACTGATCGAAAGAAAAGGAGCAAAGTCTATACATCAAGTCTGAGAGCAGCAGAGAGTATTCGATCCAGAGAAGAGAAGAGACAGAGAGAGAGCCTGCGAAATAAGAAGAAAAGAAAGAGAAGAAGAGCAGAAGGAGAAGAAGAGAAAGAGAGAGTTAGAGAGCTCGTGAGGGTTAAGAGAAAAAGAAAGTGAGAGAGAAGAGAAGAGGAAGAGAAGCTTACCTGAAGATCTGTCTACTAGACCGTGGATCAAATCCAGGCCAGTCAGCTCCATGCGAGCCACATCTGTGTTATCTTTCTTTACAGCTTTCTGATCGCTATGTATTTTTCCTTTCTTATTTTTCCTTTTTCATTTGGTTAGCTTTGTACTTCCGATCCTCTGGACTGAGGTCGGGTCCCTCCTGGTCTGGAGGAAGAGAGGTCTGCGACCTCTTGTTTCCAAGTGGCTGGGAGTCACTTGGGTGTCCCTCTGGTTGGGAGGAAGAGGGGAGGCTGTTCCCCTGGTCAAGCTGTGTGGCAGCAAATGTTTGCAGACTGAGTCTGCTTGGTTCTAGCGTTTGCTAGTGAAGCCTCACTCCGGTTGGGAGTGAGGGGTGGATGTAGGTTTGGAGGACCGAACCACCTAAAAATCTATTGAGCAGTGGTTTGATTGCTTGATTTGCTTCCGCTAGATGCTTGGATAGGCTCGCTCCACCTGCTTGTTATTTTGCTTAATCGAATTATTTTAATTCTAGATTTTGCCTAGCATCTGAGTTTTTATTTGGCCATTATTCATAGTAGGATACATTCACCCCCCTCTGTATCCGGGCCTAGCACCCTAACAAGCTTGGGCAAGTGACTCTTGCGTCTCCTTTTCCTGCCAGATACACCATCTCAGATATGCGGCAAAGCATAAACAAGGAGAACTCAACACTGAGGCTCTTACCTGTATAGAGAGCATTCCTTCTGCCTCCGCGGCATGCTGCGTGGCACGAGCAAGTTGCTCGTGAAGTAAGTCAAGTTCTGAGGTAGGGATCCATAAGCTGGAAGAGACTCCACCGGCCCCCATCGCCGATGAGGCCGCGTCAATCTGGGCGCGCTATGGCCATACATGTGATAGTTAGGGGTCGAACACCATGAATCTAGAGCCGTGATTCGGAGCGTGCACTGTATACACCTACCGAGGCACTCAAGACTTCACGTGTGTCACCCAATTGTTGCTCCGTCTCTGCCAAGCGAGATCGCAAGTTCGCTACCATGGTATCACGGACATCCTGCAGCCATAAGAGTCAGCATTTCCACAACAAAAAGCCAAAAAGAGAGAGGGAGAAAAGAGGAGAAAAGGGGACCTACTTCCACAAGTCCCCGGGGTTGGAGCCGCTCTGCATACATTGTCTTATATAGACGCAGATAGTCTTCACTATCCTGCGCATGCGATTCCATAATTGTGCCACCCCGTTGCCAATCTTCATACTGTTCGGGGAACCGCACGCGCCAATCAATGCAGGTTGCCGTCCCCGTGTCTTTCTCCCAACGCGAGGTGGCGCAGCCGTATCCACCCATTCCTGAGCCAGTCCTAAAGTCCTCAAACCAATCGTAGCCGAAGCGGCTCGATTTCATTCAGGCAGTGCATCCACAGTTCCCGTCCGAACCGGGCACGACTTGTTAGAACCCATGGTTGGTCGACATCGACCATGCCTGAGTAGGATCTCCAGTTTGCCTAGGTTAGGTTGTACATACCCGTTTAGCTAGTCAGAACCAAATAAAAATAATCCATAAAAAAAATCCCACCATTGCTGCAGGGAACTCCTGTATCTCCTGCCTTAGCACTATCAGTTGGTAGGTTAGGGGTGCCGCACTCATGATAGGTTGCCACCGCCTGGCTAGCGGCACCATCACTGGTCGCCAATGTCGAGCTCTCCCCATCGGGAGATAATAATAGCTCCACAGCTTCTTTAGCGCATGTCATCAATACCTTAAGTGGGCTATCACAAAAACAAACAAAAAAATAATAATAAAATAAAATACAAAACAAAATCAAAAATACCTGGATAAGTGGTGTGAAACCACTCACAGTCATCTCACGGTCTACCTCTTGGGATAGACCTGTAAACAGGTGCGCCAGCATGGCAGCTCCCCAGGCATACTGACCTACTCTTTTGAGGTCTGATAGCAGCTCCAGGAAACGACAATGGATACCGTCTCCTTTCGAGCTCAGTATCAATCTTTCCAGCAAGAAGAGGAGAAATCTCCTCAAATCCATGTCAGATCTTTCCCAATTGCCAAAATCTGTGCAGTACACAGCACGACATCCTCTTTCCATCATGTCCATGAATTCTTCTGAGGACTCATCGTCCCGTCGATGAGTATCAGTGAGCCCTAATGCCTCCATGATAGATGTCCTGGCTACTGACTTGTTCTTTCGTCCATCTAGATCCAAACCTAGTAGCTTCTGGGCACCTTCTCGGTAGTCCGCGTAAGTGACTCCAGTCACTGCCTCGCCATCCACCTTGAGGCTCATGATTCGGGCCACATCTTCCAGGCTGGGCACCATGTGCCCCCAGGGCATCAAGAATGCCCGACTCACTGGGTCCCATCTTTCACGCAAGGCTTGGATCAGGACCAGGTCGAGCTTGATCGGCTCGATTTGCAGGAAGGCTCCAAATCCCATCACGTCTAGCCTGGCCTTCTGAAAATCCGGGAGACCCCTGTATGCTGCCGCTTCTAACTCCCATGAAATGTGTGATTTCATCACACTCTGCGTGTGCATAAGGAATGGAGAAGGGTGTTGTCAAAAGAAAGGAAAAAAGAAAGGAAGGAAGAAAGAATGAGAAAAGGGCGGGAAAGCTTAGCTTACGAGTTGCGATTGGGTCCTTTCACTGAAGTGCCCTTCGAGGTCCGAGAGCTTCCTAAAACTGCTACCGTTGGACCTGCTTCTCTTCGAGGAATGGGAAGATTCGCCCTCCATCCCGATCTTAGAACTCTGAGTTCCTTCTCTTTCGTGAAAATTTGTACTCTTCGTGTTGGCTCTCGATGTCCCTTCGATGACGAAAGAGACATGTATTTATAGAAATGGGAGAAGTACGGGCCAAGATTGCCTCCATCACGTTTAACGACAGCCCTCGCGATAAGACGCCTGCCCTGCGGTCCCATGTGTCACTTCACCACTCGCGCAGGGTGATTGATTGGACAACACCCTCCCTATACCGTTAGGGATGCCCTGTTACGATGTAGAGGTCGTCCGCAAAGGTTGAAAGATCGCCCGGGAAGAGGGGCTAGGGCTGTCATTGTTGACTTCCGCGGCTGATTTCCGCATGGAAGACGATCAGAGCAAGATACGATTCCCCGTTTCGTACAGGGTCTCGGCAGGCACATCACATGGGAACAGTGCAAAGAGGAAGAAGTGTAGGGAAGAAGGAACGCACAAGAGAACAAACAAGTAGTAGAAAATCAAATCACTCCATTCATAAGTTTACATAAGCTGTCATAAACATCACAATCATAGAGGGGAAGCGGGTCCACTGGCTCGCCAACTCTCGCCATTATCTGCATGCTCGTCCCTCTGGGCGTCCCTCTCCTCTCCCCTGAGGTGAGGGTCCCTCAGAAGCCTTCTGGATCCCTGTGCCGCAGCACCCGCCTCGCCTCGTGGCACCTGCTCCACAGCGGTGGCTCGCTGCTCCTCCCCTGGCGTGGCGAAGAAGCCACCAACAGAAAAGCGGCCAGACTGGCGGAGTCGCTCCCCGAACTCTCGCGCTCTCTCATAGCGCGTCTCCATCGCTTCTAGCCTCTGCACCACGACCTGAAGGCCTAGCTAGAGCTCCCTCACCTGGGCCTCCAAGGCCTTCCTCTCGGCCTGATCTCGCTATCGCTCGGCCCTTCTCTCCTCCCTCTCTCTTTCCGCCTCTCTCTTGGCCACCTTGAGGAACACCCTCAACTCTAGGATGTCCGGATGTGGCCTCTCCTCATTGTGACGCCGCAGCTCCGCCACAGTCGCTACCCAAGCGTCACGCTCCTCTTCAGCCCGGGCCGCGCGGGCCACCGCACCAGCAAGTTGCTCTCGAAGGGGGGTAATCTCAAGAAAACGGGCCGAGGAACTGGAAGATGCGCCACTGGCCATTCCCACCATCGTTGTCTGCTGGGCACGCTGGAACAAAGAAACGACGGCCGTCAGCTAAGCACCAAATTTAAAAATAAAAAAATGCAGCACTTAACTTACCAGGAGCGATAGTTCCTGTTGAGTGACGGCCAGCTACCGCCTAGCCTCTGCCAGTTAGGCACGCAAGCCGTTGATGTCGCGCGTATCCCCGGCTTGGGGAAGTCCTGCATAACTCTCTCTCTGCTGCCACAGGAAGTCGACACTGTCTTGCACCAATACGCTCCCTTGCTGTCCAGGGAGACGTATGCGCCAGTCCTCAAGCTTCGCCTTGTCTCAACTCTCCTTCCTGACACGGCTCGGCTCATCTGCACTCGCCCATTCATCGGCCAAGCCCGGGGCCCTTGCCATGCCCTGCATCAAGAAAGAAGGGTCTTACGTCAAAACACGAGAACGCGTCTCCTGTCAAGGACGCGTCCATCATTTGAGTGCAATACTCGCCGAACCCTTTTCCCTCTCGCGTGGCTCGCTCAAAACTCAAAATAGATCAAAAAGGAGAAGATCGAAGGACATACCAGGCCGTGTTCACCACCCTCCATACCATCAGGCCCCTCGGATCCCTCAAGTACCCGAAGGGGTCCTTCCTCTTCCATGGACGCCTCTCCGTGCTCTTGCGCGTCCCTCCTCGGGCGAGGAGTTCCTCGCCCCTCTCGCCCTTCACCATGATCCGGCCCACCAAACTCCATCGATCGAGAGTGGAAGAAGACAAGGACGGGCGAGCAAATCTCGACGGGAGGCGGGCTCGTTTGCGGGTAAGGCACGGGAGAAGAAAGGCTGCCTGGCGCTTTAAATTTGAATTCAAAAGATAAGACGCGTCACCGCGCCTAGACGTGCCCAAAAGGAGAAAAGAAGAAAAAAGAAAAAAAAAGAGAGGACCCCTCCGTGCAAGGTGTAGTTCCCTACTTTTCAGGGCAAGGTCTCGTGAAGCGTGCCTCGAAACAACTCGGTGCAAGAGAAGAAGCGTGGAAAAGGGAAAGTGCATACGACAAAAGGAACCATTTCATTGCACATAAGTAAATAGTCAGTTATACATCATAAAGTGAGGAAGGTGGGGTGTACAAGCAACTCTCTAACTCTCGCTACCACCCTCCTGATCATCTCTCTCCTCCCTCCTCTAACGGGGATCCCTAGGGGGCCTCCGCGAACTCTGAGAGGCGGTGCTCGCCTCGCCCTGTGGTGGCACGCCAGCCTCGAAGGCGCGGCGACGCACCTCGGCCGAAGAAACCAGAAAGCTGCCCATGGAGAAAGAACCAGATTGACGAAGTCGCGCCCCGCGCTCCTTCGCCCTCTGATACCGCTCCTCGCTCTCCCGAAGCCTCCCCTCCGCCGTGCCGAGACTCAATCGGAGCTCCAACAGCTGGGCCTCCAGAGCCCTCCTCTCGTCCCAGTCTCGCAGTCGCTCCGCCCTCCTGTCCTCCCTCTCTGTCTCTCTCTCTCTCCCTCTCCCTGTCCTCTCTCTCTCTCTCCCTGTTCTCCCTCTCCCTGTCCTCTCTCTCTCATCGCCTCTCTCCTCGATAGCTCGAGGGCGATCCGTAGATCCAACACGTCGCGAGGGAGCTCCTCGGCCTCCCGTCGCCGCTCCTCCTCTAGCTCCGCAATCCGGGCGTCACGCACTGTCGCCCAGGCGTCGCGCTCCTGCTCAGGATGAACAGCACGGGCCAGGGCCTCCCGAATCTCGGCCACCTGTCAAAGCATGCATGACCCATAAGAGAACAGTGAAGGAAGAAGAGCAACTGGAAAGAGAGTCGGGGTCAGGCAGACACTCACTCGAGCCTCGCGGTCACGCTCGGCCTCCTCAGCCCGGGCCACCGCATACGCCAGCTGCTCGTGAAGGGCAGAAACCTCCGGAGGAGGGCCCCACAAACTGGAACCCGCTCCACCAGCCATCCCGGCTGCCGCTCCCTGATGGGCCTGCTGAAACATGGAACAAACGACAGTCAGAGGCTAAGCATCGAAATCCAGGTCACAAAAAAAATGCATTGCATAGACTCACCAGGATCTCCAACTCCTGTCGGATGGCCACCAATTGTCACCTGGCGTCTGCCAGCTGGGCCCGCAAGTCGGCAATCATGTTATCACGAGCATCCTACATTGCATATAAATTAGTGTCACATGCATATACATATAGAAAAGGGAAACATTTTTCATTTCACGCTTACCCCTGCCGCACCACAAAGGAAGAGACGCTCCCCGTACGTGGCTCGATACCATCTCATGTAATCGGTGATGTCCGGTACATGGGACACCACTGGGACCCCGCCTTGCTGCCAGTCCTGGTATTGTGCAGGGAAGCGCGTACGCCAGTCCACGATCTTTGCCTTCTCCTTGGTCTTCCGCCCGACGTGGACCGGCTCGTCTACGTCGACCCACTCCTGGGCTAACCCCAACGTCCTCATAACCAGCCTGAGCCGCAGCGGCTCGATCTCGTTCAGGCAATGGACCGACACGTCCCGCTCGAAACGAGGATAACCCGCTACCACCCAAGGCTGGCTGGCATCGGCCATGCCCAGGTAGGGCCTCCACACCACCTGCATCACCATACATACGTCAAGTTAGTTGCCATTAAGTCACATGCATAAAAACACCAAAAAAATCATACACATCATACCATAGCCTCGGGGTACTCGCTCAGCTCCCGACGAAGCGACGCCAGCTGGTAGCTGTGGGGTGCCGCGACCATGACCGGCCTCCACCGTCGCGCTAGAGGCACGGCTCTCCTGTTCCCCTGTCCGACTCTTCCCATCGGGAAGTAGTAGTAGCCCCACACCTGCATCCATCATACATCATTAGCACAAACAATTGCATATTTAACTACGATAAAATGCATAAATAAAATGTTTACCTGGAGAAAAGGTGTAAAGCCGCTGACTGTCGTCTCCCTCTCTGAAGTATGGGAGAGATCGGCGACCAAATGGGCAAGCAGAGCCGCTCCCCACGCATAGTTCCCCACTATGTTCAGGTCCACCAAGATCCCAAGGAAGCGGCAGTGGATGCTGTCCCCCTTAGTCCCCAGCCCTGGCCTTTTTGCCCCCTCTTGCTCGGTGGATGGGAGAGCCGGCCTAATAAGGTCGGCCCTATCACGCTCGACAGAGGGGAGAGCCGAGCCAGAGCCACCTTCGATCGCAGAGATGCCCCCGATCTTTTTGGCCCGCTTCTTGGACTTCACGGCATCCCGTATCATCCCCTCCATGGGATCTTTGCGCTTGGACCCCCGCGGCCTGGAAGACCCTTCCCGGGCCACCCCCTTGCCCCTATCTCGGGCTCGGGAGCGACCCTGGGGAGCTCGCAACTCATCGACAGCTGAGTCATCGCCTAGGTCGATCACCTCCCGCTCGGTCGCAGGCTCCTCCTCCTCAGCCGGCCGCCTGGCGTCTGTGTAGAAGAAGATATGGTCAGGAAAAGAAAATGGTTTCATCATCCGATGAAGAAGTTGATTCGTGGCACCCATACTTGTCGGCCGTAGCGGCTTGAGAAGGCATCGCTCGATATTCTCCAGAGTCACCAGCTCCTCCGTGGACTGGCGATGCTTCATCAGAATGGCCGCATACTTCTCCACGTCCAGAGGGAACTCATCTTGCCTCGGAGGAATGTTCAGGTGAAAATTGGGGATTACGGGACACCTCCAAGACTCCTCCATCGAAAAAATCCCCACCCAGAAGAACTGAGTCTTCCATCCCTTGTGGGAAGAGTCCTTCGCGGCTACGGAGACACAGCTCCTGTTTCGCCTCACCTGGATGAAATAAAAACCCTTCCCAATCGATGGATGCCCCTTCAACCCAAAGAAATAATGAAAGAGGTCCAAGTAAGGAGGAACCCTGCATTGGCGGCAGAGGATGCGGAAGGCGGAGAGAAGAAGATAAGAGTTGGCTACCAACTGTATGGGTGCCAACTTAAAGAAATTCAAAAGCTTAAGAACAAAAGGTTCAAAGGGAAGATGGAACCCACCCTTCCACGACAGAAGAAAGGAACAGATATGACCCGTACGAGAACCCAGGCTTGTCTTGTTTGGGGTAGTCTCAGCGAAATAATACTGATAGGGCAGGCAAAACTGGTGCTCCAGCCGCTTCACATCCGCCTCTCCCAGTTCGCTGTAGTTTGGATCCGGCGGTATAACCATCACCCTCGCCTCAAGCTCGCCCTCCAACTCCTCAACTTCTGGAGGCTGGTCCACCATGGAATCTAGAGAGGAACTTGAAGAGAAATGCTCCTGCGACTCCGAAGACTCTGGAGGAAGAGGAAGCTGTCGAACCGCCTCCGGGGTTATCTCCGCCAACTCTGCGAACGCCGCCATGAGTCTCTGCTCTTCCGTCGTGTCCTCATGACGCATCAAATAGCCCCAAAAGCAAGCACGAAGCGAGGCCAAACCCTAAAACGGAGGGAGTCTAGAATGACAACAAGCGCACAACGCCTATATTCCCACGTGGAAGGCGGCGCGTTGTTTCGACCTCTGATAAAGGGGGGCCCCTTCATTTCAAATCTGCCAGGATTATCATCATTACAGGCCCAGGTGACCACGACACGTGGCTTCTTAACACCGCCATATTTTCGCCCACCCGAGCCACGCTGGTCCAAAACCCTAACGGCTACTCTCCGAGCCTGCCAAGGCTCGGGAGTAGGAGGGGACCAAGTGGAGAGGGGGATTTCTGTAGCCCATTTAAGAGCAGGCCGAACTAGGTCCAACAAGACCAAACGAGGCTCAGCTCACCTAAGTGACCGCCCCACCAGGTCCACTTAGCATAAAAACCCAATAAGATCACTTGGGATCAAGCACTTCCTTGGCGGCCATTAGGCTCGGAAGGCCCGAGCGTCGGTCCGGTAGGAGGAAGACCCACGCCCGATCTATCCCCTCGCCGGGATAAAGGCTAGCGCTCAGCGCCCACTCCGACCGACTCTCACCCGAGCTATACCTATCACCCGGACAGGGCTGGCACTCTTCATGCTTGGGTCAGCCGACGATTGCTTATCCACGCTGTCATTGAGAGCCCTTTATGAGCAGGAGTTCACAAGGATAAGGGACCCACGACCCCTCAAGACTATAAAGATCTCACGATGAGGACGTAAAGAGCCCACGTTGAGGATGTAACTCCCACCTGAAACTCCTCAACTTACGGGACTCATGAGGCTAGCGCACTATTTAAATCTGGGAATCCGTCCGGCGAAAGGTAAGGCCAACACACGCCTACACTCCCTGAGCAGGAACCACTTCACCACCTTGGTGGAGAGGGATCTCGTGCATCTCCTTCTTCCTCCCTTCATAGCTTCCACCACTGCTCTGCTGACTTAGGCATCGGAGGGTTTTTCCTAGGGATTCATCCCCTGGGCCCCCTGATCTGTTTTCCTTCCTTGCAGTTCACTGTTCGGTGATCATTTTCTCTAGCTCAGGATCAGCGCGAGATCGCCCCTCTTCAGACCTCATACAGGTAAACAAAGAAAAAGTACGGCAGAGCTCGAACACTTGACACCCATGGGAGAGGTGAATCCCCAACTTACACGGATGTAGATGGTTCAACTGGAAGAAGTTGTTGTTCACAGTCGAGCAATTGTGAGTCTTGAGACATTGATGATATCTCGAAATATGTGCATCGGAGATACACAGAGTAAGCTCGCCAACACGAGACATCCAACTAAACAGAGGCGTGTCCAAGGTGATCTTCATCCGTGCGTAGATCTTGTAAGTTCTGAAAGATCTCGAGATATAGCGAAGTCGTGGCATGAAATCAACTTGAGGCCACTTCATAGGTCGGGCAGCCAAGTCTGGAGGAGTTTGAACAGGCAAATTGGAGGCACCAAAGAGACATAAGAGCTGCTATCGAAGGGGTCACTAGGTAAAGGGAGGGGCAGATCTTGTCAAAACGGGATAGCAAAAGTTGCAGTGGGGGAGAGATATGAGAAGTCGGGAGCCGAAAAGTGGGTAACCGATCTGAAAGAAGGGTAGAGGTAAGGAGATGCTATGGGAACAAGGGGTGATGAGGCAAAGGGATGAAGGTGATGATCATATCTATGGAGGAATAGAGGGAGATCGTTTACGGGGAAGACAGAGGGGCTGGGGAAGGGGGAATCACAAAAATCAGTCGATTATCTAGTAAAAAGTGATTGGTGGATGGATAGAGAGAGAAGAGTAAGCGGGCGAAGAAAGGGAGCCAATGGCAAGGAGGGGAGGGAGAGCACGGGCGAGGGAAGGTTGTGAACCTGAGGGGTAGAAGAGACGCTGGCGAGAGAGGTGGGGGGAGGGGAAAACGAGATATGACTATAGGTGGGGAAGCGAATCAGAGGATGGGGAAGCGAGGGATGGGGAGCGAAAGATGGAAGGGGGGTGGGGGAGGAGACGCCGAAACAACAAGGTGGTGGGGGAAGGCGGAGGGAGGATGGAGGGGGAGGGTGGGGCAGGAGGGGGCTGACGGAGAAGAAAAAGGGGGGGGGGGACAAGAGAAGGTTTAGGGGCAAAGCAGAAGGAGAGGGGGGGGGAGTTTCCGACGGGAGTTCCCCCCCACCTGACGTTCCACCGGAGAAAGCACCGATGAGAGAGCCACCGGAGAGATCCGGCGAGGATACCAGCGCATGGGGCGGTGAGAGTTCTGAGAATAGCTGAGGGCTCCCACCTACCCCCGGGGGTGGTTGATGACGGGGGGGGGCATATATGTTTAGTTGGAAATTGTATATTACCCTGGACGATCGATGGGAGAGACTTGGATGATGCCATGGGAGATGCGCCCCCCCCCCCCCCCCCCCCCACCCTTCTGTCAGATCTAAAAGTCTAACACACTGTAAAGCAAAGCCCTTAGTCTCGCTCAATTTATTTCGGACTTATCCGAATATTAATTTATTTTTAATTTAAATTTAACACATTTTTTATTTTAACAAGGGAGGATTTAGTTAACAAATCTTCTTAAAATTGGGTTAATCCATATTCACTTATCCCACCAAATTCACTTAAAATTGGGTTAACCTGGGCTAATTTAGTGCAGAAAAATATTCTTTTGCCCTCACACTTTGTCCCTCGCTCACTTTTCTCTGCCCCTCGCATATTTTTATGAGAATTAACTCAAAGACTATTGTAGCGGTAGGAAAATGGTTCCTAAGCCACGTACCACCTTCTCTATTTATTTGTTGGGGAAGTCATCTCGCGCCCGTGGATGCCTACACACACCAAGAAACCAGAAGGGCATCAGAAGGAGTCCCGGGTGTTACCCCAGGGGACAACCCTCTGATGCATAAGTCAGCAAGGGATTAATGAGCAATAGAGAGGAGCAAGGTGAGAGAGAAGTAGGGGCCGTAGTCGTCGATCCAGGAGGCGTGTAGATCCTCTGCACGCGTGCTCGCCGCTCTCAATGGCTCTCGGAGAGTGCTCGTTGGGTGGTAAGGCCGCACAGGAGGAAGAAGCTATCTTGATGTAGCAGACGTCCCTCTCTTCGTGGTTGCTAGTCAAGTTGCTCTCTTCTCAATAGGAAGCTATGGGGCAGGAGTATCCTCTTGCGTAGTAGCATGGAGTTTTTAGTAGAAGAATCTACCGTGCTCTTCTCTTCTGTCGATGTCCCTTTTATATGGGTTGTCCTGGAGCGAGGGCCTCATCCCTTGATAGGGAATGGTCCGTTAAGTTGGAGTAACGTTCCCCGCTATGTTGGCGGGAGTTTCCCGTTGGAGGGCGATAGCCCCGGCGTCGGCCGGTCCCTGGACGGGTCTTACGGCACCCATGGTGCGTGCTCGCCCGTTATGGGGTCAAGGCCAATGTCATGGGGGGCAACGGTCGGTCGTCGGAGTGTCCTCGGTGAGAACTACGCTTGGGTCGGCCTCATCGTGCATCGCGGAATCTGATGCTTGTAGACACGCTATTCCTGACGTCCCCTGAGAAAATCTCATATTACTATACGACGCCCCGCAGTGGCTTTCACATTTTTGAATCGCTTAACTGCTTCCTATTCTTGAGTCTTCTTCCGCCTTTTCAGTATCCGGAAATCGTCTCGTTGTGGCATTCGAATGGCATCAACACCAATCGGACGCACCGGAAGGTTCCGAAACCAGGAAAAATGTCTGGCAGGCGGCTGCCGACGCCTTTTCGGGGGACCCGGGGGGGTCTTCATGGAGGCGTCCAGGCCCTTGGACGCCTCCATGATTTTAATATATATATAAAGACAAAAAACACATAAAAACTAATAAACTAATGGAGGCGTCCAGGCCCTTAGATGCCTCCATGAAAACAAAATAATTAAAATAAATAATATTAATAATGATAAAAAACAAAACAAAAATAAAATAATATATTTAATGGAGGCATCCAGGCCCATGGACGCCTCCATCAACATGCCCACGGGCGCCCCCGTCCGACGGTCGGTTTGTCGTTTGAGAAAAGATCCAAATTTTGATGACGTCCTGCCAACTGGACGCGCCCATTGATGAATCACGGGCGCCGATCAAAACCATGCGTTGTGCCAAACCGCGTGCGGCATTCGGCGGGGGTTCGGTGGGCTTTTATGGAGGCGTCCAGTTGCCTGGACGTCTCCTTGAAAATATTCGAAATAAAAAAATAAAAGAAGAATAAAATATAATTTCTGCCCTGATGAAGGCGTCCACGGTCCTGGACGCCTCCATCCTCCGGTGCCCTATAAATAGAGACCCCCCCTTAGTTCGAGGGGAGCTTTTAAGAGGTCCGATAGGCTGCCGGAGCCCAGAGGCTGTCAGAGTCATTTCTAATCCGTGGGGTCTTTTGTAGGGGGAGGTTCTGCCAGCTTCTCGGGTGCCCACGCTCGCGAGAGGAAGGTCATCTTCGTCCACCACGCTTCCACGTCGTCCCTACGCTGCCGAAGCTCCGTCGGATCTCACCATCGGCACATCCAATAAGCCAATTCTCTCCCCCTTCTTCTCCGTAGTTCTTTGCATTCATCATTTCGCATCCTCTATCTCCCTTCATTAGGGCGCCTTCTCTTATATACTTCTTGCATTCATCATCGCACTTTCCTCCTACTCGAGTCCGAGAGGGGTTTAAAACCACACCAACCAGGTGTGTGTTCTGTCACGATTTCGTTATTTTCTTCGCAAGGGATTGATACTACACCGCCATTTTCTAATTCTGTTTACCTACTGTCTGTTATTTTGCAAGGGTAACCAAGGAAAGCCCTCTCTGTCGGCCTGCCGAAGGGGGAGGAAGAAGCAACCCGCCACTTCCTGCTAGTGAGGTAGGCGCGATCATTTCCTTATTTTGGGGTCTTTGCCCCATGGCGATCACATCATCTTCTCGAGGTCGCGGCGAGTCACTTCCCCAATGGCCGTTTAAATTCCCGTTCTTTATATTCTCCTTATATTCTATTATATTATTATCTGCTCATATTCTCGAGGCCGCGGCGAGTCACTTCCCCAATGGCCGTTTAAACTCCCGTTCTTTATATTCTCTTTATATCCTGTTATATTCTTATCTGTTCATATTCTCGAGGTCACGGCGAGTCACTTCCCGCAATGGCCGTTTGAATTCTATCCTTTCTCTTGTATATCTTGAATTGCTGCTATATCTGCTATACTCTCGAGGCCGCGGCGAGTCACTTCTCGCAATGGCCGTTTCAATTCTTGCTATTTGATTTCTGCACCATTCCCGTCCCCGCGAGGCCGCAGCGAGTCACTTCCCGCTATGGCCGTTTAATCCCCATATCTTGCTATATTGCATTTGTCCAGCTCGCCCCGCCGGAACAATCTCCCGTGGTGGCCCCTTCTCTTTTCTCTTATTTCTGTGTTACAGCAAACAAAACGAGCCCGCGCGCTCCGCATTTTCATTTCTCAAACCGCGTGACGTCGCTCACAATGCTCTGTTGGGCTGGTCCCCTTCTTATTGGGCTAAGCATGCGCGCTCGTCCCTTGCCTGGGCTCATCACGTCCAAACCTTAATGGGCCGCGCGTGCGTGGGCCATTTTTGGGTCAAACCAGATTTAACCTCCTCACTTCCCCCCTACTCTTAGTTGCCGAGCACTCGCAGGGGACTGAGAGTGGCCCAAGAGAGGGTTCTTCAGGAGGGTGTGATCTGAAGATGATTTCTTCATACGGCGGGAGTTGGTGGCTTCGAGGGCATGCTTGGCGCGCAAGGTGCCTCTGGCGATGGCAGAAGCCACGCTGGCAATGATGACGTTGGGTCTTGTCATGTTCTGGGGATGTGGGCTCAGAACGGTCGCCTGGCTTTGGTAGTCGTATCGCCGCAGCAGTCGACGTCCCTTCACCTGACCCTCAGGGGGTGCAACCGTTGAATTATCGTGGGTGATTTATAAGAAGCGTTGAGGGGGCTCTCACAAACCATACCCACATCCCGCTGGTCGTCGCACTCCGTCGTAGGCGTCTTCCTCCCCTTTGCCCGGTGAGGATCCTCCTTTTTCTGTTCTTTTTTTCTTCGGTAGCGATGCATCCACGTAGGAGAGCTCTCACTGTCGAGTCTTCCTCTTCGGAGGATACGCCTCAAGGCCGGGGCAATGTGCCGAGCACTTCGGGTGCGGGCACTAGTCAGCCTGATTCCCAGCCTCTAGTGGCCAATATGGTATTTCATGGCTTGCGGGAGACCTTCCAGATCTCCCCCGAGTACGACATTGTCTTCCCCACTATGGGAGACGACATAATGAGTTATCCTTCTGGCGGGATCATGATCTCGGTGGCCTCTTTCCAGGCGGGTCTTCATATTCCGGTCCATCCTTTTATTGGAGCTGTCCTTCATCATTACGGGTGGAACCCTGGGGGGATAACCCCTAATTCGTACAACATCCTCTGCGGGTTCATCTACGCATGTCGTAGAGCGTCGGTGGCGCTGAGTATCGATCTGTTTCGGCACTTCTTTCTCCTCTAGAGTTGCCCGTCTGACACTTATTTTGCCTACTTCAAGGCCCGCACCTATCAACATTTTATCACGGTCTCCCGTACCGCATCCAACCGCAAAGGCTGGGCGGAGCGGTACGTGTACCTCATTAAGTCGAAGGACTGGGAAAGGGCCTCCGATGGTTGGATGTGCGATGGCTTTCCTCGCCCCTGGCGCGATTCGAAGCCTTCTATGAACGCTGAGGGTCACCGGGATCTGAAGGCGGTTTCCCGGTACCCTCTCGTCGATGCAGACCACGTTCTGACCCCGACGCTGCTCTGAGAGTTGGGGTTGTGTCCTCAGTTGCCGCAGGGTACTGGCCTTGTCTCCCCGTAGGGTTGTGGCGGTAGTGACTGATGCTTGACTAACCTCGTCTTTGCCTCCAGGGGCAGTTGAAGCGCAGGGGTCTACCCCTGAAATCGTCCGGCTGCTGCGGCTTGCTTCTCGTCCCGTGGATCACGTCACTCCGGGAACCGGCCAGGTGTCAGTTGTCGCCCCCCCAGCCCAGATCTCTTTCACCCCGGGGAGGTTGCAGTACCCGGCCCCTGTCGGCATTCCTCTGGTGCGTTCGCCCGAGGCGTCGGTGGCCAGTGGAGGGCCCAGTCTTCGGCAGAGCTCCTCCGAAGCTACTCCGAGCGCTCCCGGTGAGGAGTCCGCCATGGCCGGTGGTGGTCGGGCTTGCCCGACCGAGGATGAATTGGCGAAGATGGATAGTCACCGCCGATCGAGGAAGAGGGGGAGAGATTCGACTTCGGGTAGGAGCCGGGCTCCTCCTTTGTCCGGGGTGCCTCCCCCCAATGTTCGCCTATCGTCGTCGCCTGTAGTGCCGGCAGCTGCTACCCCGACGTCTGTCCCCGGCGGACGGGGGCGTGAAAGGGGCAAGGCCCCTGCCGTTGAAGTTGACCCTCTCCCTCCGCAGAGGGTTCCTCCGCCTGGTCAGTCCCCGCATGTAACGACCCGAGAATCTCATTACCGGGAAGGCCCGATAACCCGAGACTCGCACCGCCACCCATGAGTCCGAATACTCGGAAGGGTTAAAAGGATGGTGTGGAGACTACACAGGTATCACAAATAATTACAGAAATTAAACAGTTATATAATTAAGCATGAAATAAATTAACAGTTTACATGATACATGGTCCACAAGATATAATAAAATAATAATAGCAGTAGTCCACAACTAGTACAGAGACAAGAAAGAAAAGTACAGCTACACGGGGCATACCCCGACTCTGACCTCTGGCACTAACGCTGGGTACCCGAACCAAGCTGACGAGCATGACCCCAGCTAGTCACTCGTTTGTGGTTACTTGTGCGGTGTTCGTGCCTTTGGTAGGAGCTACCTCGTCAGGCAGTTCACCTGCGGTGCGGTGTAAGACGTCAGGGGACGCAACCGACTGTGCTTCTAGTGGGAGGTACTCCTTTCGAGTCGGGAGTGACAGACTGTCAGTCTTTGCGACTTCGACCTTCGGGCTTTATCGTGTTGACCGTAGTGTTTTGGTCGTTCCACCATGGCACGTGTGTCGGTTTTCGTGCCATGAGATCGGTGTTTTGTAGATTGCAGGGCTTCCCTTTTTGAGGTACTCGCTTACTGCTAGTGTAGCAGTTTCTCCGGTTGCGAGGTAGGGTTCGAGTGATCCCTACTGAGTCTTGTTCTGAGACTCATTCCCTGCGTGTTTTCACCGTATTTCTGGTGAGTCACGGCCTTAGGGGAGCGCGTCTGAGGCTCAGCGTCGTTCGGGTGCCCAGCGTTAGTGCCAGAGGTAGAGCCGGGGTATGCCCCGTATAGCTATACTTTTCTTTCTTGTCTCTGTACTAGTTGTGGACTACTGCTGTTGTTATTTTATTATATCTTGTGGACCATATATCATGTAAACTGTTAATTTATTTCCCGCTTAATTATATAAATGTTTAATTTTTGCAATTATTTGTGATACCTGTGTAGTCTCCACACCATCCTTTTAACCCTTTCGAGTCTTCGGACTCGTGGGTGGCGGTGCGAGTCTCGGGTTATCGAGCCTTCCCGGTAATCGGATTCTCGGGTCGTTTTAGCTGGTATCAGAGCAACGGTTGTGGGATTATACGAGAATCATAAGTAATTGTGGTGGTCCACTAGTCCACAATGATCATGTACAGTTGACGCTGGCATCGGGCATCGTGTGTTTTTCTTGACCTTGCTGTTACTGTGTTTTCTGTCTTTTGCTTCAGGGGCTAGCATGGCGCCGAGGCGGAGCTCTCGCACTCAGTAGGGGCAATCGGCTGGAGGTGAGGAGATCCAGCAGGAGGTTCAGCGGGATCAGGAGGAGCATAATAGAGTGCCACCGGCGGCCACCGAGGCAGCAGATGCTGCGAGGTTTTCGGGGGCCGAGGATTTCTTCCGTGGCATGTACCAGCTTATGTCTCAGCAGTTCGGCAGAGAGGCTGGTGAGGGCTCGTCGGCTAGGGGTGGGCCAGGCCGAGCAGTGAGGAATTTCATGCAGTTTCATCCACCTTACTACGGCAGTCAGCCAGACCCTGATGTGGCTCGGAGTTGGCTCGACGAGATGGAGCGGGTGTTCAGTTCCACGCGGAGTACTGTGGAGGACAGAGTGATGTTGGCCTCCAACCAGTTGCAGGGTACGGCTCGGGAGTGGTGGTCTTCCGAGTGGAAGACGTCTTTCCAGCTTTGTCCACTTGAGCAGATTCTATGGAGTGACTTTGTCAGTGCTTTCGAGCGTACCTACTGTCTAGAGTATATCGCTACGCAGCGGATGCGTGAGTTTCTAGAGCTGGTTCAGGGCGACATGTCCGTGTTGCAGTACAGGGCCCGATTTGTTGAGCTGGGTCGGTATGCACCTCATATCATGGAGCATGAGAGGGTGAAGACCGCACAGTTCATTCAGGGCTTGAGGCAGGAGCTGAGGCACCATTTGATCGTGAATGCGGCCACTGATCTGGAGACAGCGTCTCGTGTTGCGGCTTCTTTGGAGATGAATATGCAGAGGACTCGGGGACCGATTAGCCTGGGGCAGTCTCTATTGGGTCACAGCCAACAGTCAACTACCCAGTGTTGATTTATCTGCTTCCTTCTTTTTGTGGGTTTGTGATGTATGATAAAGATGATAAGCAAAAATCAATGATCTCAATCAACCCAAGGACATGTGAACCATGAACCTAGGCAATCCGAACAAGCTCTAGCATGGGCACGCTATCTCAACCAAACTAATCTAAAGAAAGTAAAGAAAAACACACGCTGGGGCGTGGAGCAAAAGTAAATAAAACACACCGATGGGTGGAACAAGCAAAGGAAATAAGAGATATGAGAGAGAAATCAATGCCCAATACTAAGAAAGAACGTGATCGCCACCAAAGTAAACACAAGTCAAGGACTTGAAAATACCTTGGAAATAGGTGGATGAAGCACCCGCCCACAGGAGAGAGAAAATAGTGAAATCTGTAGATCAGCTGAATGTAACGGTCCAGACCCTGTGCGTCACAGGATTGTGACGGTCACCCGATGAACCGTTAGATATGCCTGACGCGCTTGCACAAGACCGTCAGAGCACCTGCAGAAGCAACTTGTGAACTCTTTGAACTCCAAATATTCCAGCCGGCCAAAAGACTTGGGCCTCGTTTAATGAACCTGTAAACCTGCCAAAGAACGTGAAACACAAGAAAACAAACCCAGATCAGCCCTTTAAATAAGCGTAGTATCAATTCTTAAGGAAATTAAGATCATTCAAAAGGAAAGGGAAGTACCGGGAAAGTTTTAGTTTTTTAACCCCTCTGGGCGTTTTAAAAGATAGGGAGGATGTTTAGATGATGAAAATAGATGCAGAATGTGGGAGAAAGAAGAGGGACAATGCTTTGAGGAAAAGGAAGAAGAACACAAGTATGACAACGATGGAGACTCAAACACAATGAAACGAATACTCCCTTCACCGTGAAGCAGATGGGCTTGAGGAACAGTTCTCCTTGGTTAGATGTGGCTCCAGGATGCGACAACACTTCGACGTAAACTCCAGATCTTCCCCTCTCGGGCCATGAAGTCAAGGGTGCTATTTATAGGCCCTCAAAATCTCTGGTCGAGCAGAGGATAATCCAGCAAGAAAAGAGGATAACTCTTAGCAAAATCTCAAAGATAATATCACCAAGAGTCCATAGAAACAAACAGAAGGTTCTGAGGATCAGATTTGGAAGACAAATCGTCAATTCAAACCCTTATCTCGACCACGGAGTAGCAGAGAAAAGGCCTGAACTGCCAGGACTCTCTGTTTGATGTAACGGCTGCACGACAGACCGCCACAGGCAAATAATGCGCCCGGAAGATACCGTCACATTCAACCTTATCTCAAAAGAGATAAGATCAACGGAAGAAGATCAAAACAACAGGACTCTTGAATGAAAGTAGCGGCCATGGGTGGATGCGTTATAGAAAAGTAACGGCTGCACGATAGACCGTTAGACTTAATGGATAGGCAAAAGATAAGGATTGGAACAAAGCCCTTAAGTCGTAGGACTCTTCAAGATGTAACGGTCCAGGGACAATGCGTTAGATGAATGTAACGCCCCAGGTGCAGACCGTTAGAAATAATGAGGATCAAAATGATAAGATCTTGCTAAGCTTCATCAAACGAGAAATCGTGGAACCATACTCAACCAAGGAGAAGACCCATGAAATAAACTTCAGACTGATGAAGGAGACTCAACAAAGGAATGAATAACTTGGAGCATCACATAGAATGAACAAGGAGATGACCCGACTTATCGGTCATAAAACGGGTGTCAACAGATGCCCCTCCTTAACGTCCTCTTTGTAGGGGAACGAGCGGAGGTGAAGCGAAAGTGAAATGGAACTTGGAGATGAAGCGGAAATGGAGCGGAGCGGACTAAAAAGTGGGCGTTAAGGTAAACGACACCCGTTCTTTACCAACAAGCGATAGGAATTTTCTGGAAAATATCGAACTGATCACAAGGAAATAGCTAACCAAAGGATGCAAGTCTGGAGAAACTAACAATTAAGGAAAGGAAACACGGCTAGCCGCCGGAGGCAACGGAAAGGAAAGAGAACTGACTAAACTCCAGACAGGAATCTTCAGCCAACCAAATCAAGTGAAAGGATCGAAGGAAACCTTCCAACTCAGAGTAGAATGTCTCTTCTTATTCGAGATCAAGAACACAACTATTCACCATCATTGAGACACCTTGAACAGATGAAGATCATGAATGCTCAAATATGCGTATGATGCATGCTGGGCTAAAGAAAAAAAAATCATTAAAACAAATGTAAAGAAAGAATAAAATAACAAGATACTCGAGAATAATATTGCTAGATCGGAGAAATCAGGGTCAGGACACCATCTGCAACCACGGCGTGCAAGATAGAACCATCGTCTCCAAATTTTTCCAACCTAACGGCCTATCCAACGATCAAACATGTGAACTTAAATCATCATCAATTTTATTTAAGGGGAACATCAGATCCCAGAACACATGAATGACCAGCCGGTTCTCGAGATAATATATCATAGACACCATATAGTAATGCATAAAAGGGATAAGGGAGCGAGATACAATACCTGACTTACCTGCCTGACGACCGGCAAAGCATGATGCTGTTCATAACTTCATTCATGAGGGAAAAGGTTAGCCAACAATAGATATGAACATGAATCAAGACATAACCATTTGTACATATGAGAAGCATCAATAATATACATCATGGCAAAAAATTCAATAATTCAAGCATCAAAATAGACCATTTTATTCATCAAGAAACTTGCAATCTGTAACGGTCTGTGGAGAGGGCATTACATAAAGTAACGGACCAGGGAAGGGCCGTTAGAGACTAGGCGGTTCACATTCTTCAATAAAACAGTTCAAATCCATGTAACGGTCTCAGGAGTATGCGTCAGAGACTATAACGGTCGGACGACAGACCGTCATATTTCCTGAGCGTTCAAAAAAAAAACAAACCGAATAGTCACAATCTTCATTCAACATTCATTCAAGCCTCAAACGCCAAAGCGCTCCCAAAAACCCCAACCGAGGAGACCACCGGCGACCACCACCCAGATGGCCGGCGACGAGGGTTCCCAGCCACCGAAGAAGAGGGAGAGAGGGATGAAGAAGAAGGCGATTCGCCGCCTTCACCGCCGGATAGAGCGAGAGACCGTCCCGCCCGTGGAGGAAGAAACTAGGGCGAGGAGAGAGCCAAGGGTGGAGGAGGATGTTCCCACGGCCGAGGAGGATCAAGGGGAGGTTCCCCTGGACGAGGTAGAACCCAAGGAATAGGAGAAGAAGAGGAAGAGGGGCCAAGACCGAGAGGTAGGCCGCCCACCCCATTTTCCAAAATTTTAATTTTTTTGTATTTTTATGTGCATGCATGTGTGAATGGGGGGTAGAAAATGGGTCTATGAACCCATTAGGATCCATTGTAGGCCTTTTGGCCAAAGTGGGAAAGCCACGGAATGCGAGGGAAAAACACCCTCTAGCAGAGAATGTGACGGTCCTTCCAGGGACCATCACAAGCCTAAAGCGCCACCCTTGGTGCGTTAGAGACAAGTAACGCCCCACCCCAGGGTCGTTATAACCACTAGAGGCCAGAACTTATTTTTTTTGTGTTTTCAATTATTCCGTTTTTTGTTTTGTTTTTCATTTTAAATGCTTATGCAATGATTTTATGATACAATCGACTAACTTATGCTCTAAATGAATGTAGGGAAAGAGACGGACGAGGATCTCTTGGCTTCAGATCCGGGCGGTGTACCAGGCACTGCCCGATTACCAGAGAGAGAGAGATTGGTCGGCATGGGGTTCGCCGAGGTGTTGAGCATCGAGGTGATCCGGATGGATATGCCACTGCTATACGCTTTACACAAGCGATGGGATCCAGTTAGCAGGGCATTCATCTTCCCGTGGGGTCGCATGATCCCGACGTTGGAAGACATAGCGAGGATCACCGGACTGAGAGTGCACGGAGCTGCAGTGACCGGATGGACCTATCGGAACTACAGAGAGATGACCCAGGAGCTGCTGGGGCTGGATTTTATCAGACCGGGGCAGACGTCATCCCAGCTCTTGAGATCAGGACTGCAGGAGAGCCTAGGACTGAGGGGAGCAGCCATAGCTGTGGGCGAGTTACCAGAGGAGCACCTGGGCAGAGTGATTGACCAGGTGCGCCCACGAGTGGCGGCAGAGGCGGGACCAGAGGGAGATCGCATCCTGAGACGATTCCTGATGCTTTTGTTTGGGAAGCTCCTGTTCGAGACTCGGGCAGATGTCATCAGTTGCAGGCTGCTACCGATGATCCAGGATTTGGGCAGAGTTGGAAAATACGCCTGGGGAGTGGCAGTCTTGGCCCTCCTGTTCGAGTCCCTTAGCACGACGGACCGACAGACGATGTTGGGCGGCTTCTCGCCTTTCCTACAGGTAAATGCAATTTAAATGCCTTCTATATGATTATGATTATGCTTATGAAAATGATTATGCAGTTGACTGACTTGACTTCTAAATGCAGATCTGGAGCTACATGTACCTCCCGGGCATCGGGAGAGGCACACTACTCCACGCCGGCCGCATCCCGGTCACGAGGCGATGGGTGGTCGCGAGGGACCCGGGGTCGATCATCAGATTGACCCGGGCGATCCAGGACGACTTGGATTCCTTCCTACACACGGCGGTAAGCTCGAAACTTCAAAATGCTTTCTAAATGCTTTAAATGATTCTAAAATGATGATAAATTGACTAATATGAATGGACTAACATGCTTTCAGGTGAGATGGACCCCGTACAAAGGTGAGAGTTACGAGGGACAGCCATGGGTGGAGGCTGCCCTTTCGTACCGGGGATGAGACATATGGTTGCACTGCATCCATATCATCGAGCCACACCACTACCGGTTAATCTTGCGGACTCGGGGACTACACCAGCCCGAGGTGACCTTTCCACGCCGCAGTGACGAGGGCCCGGGCAAGTCAGCGAAAGGAATTAGCAGCGACATAGATTGGTGTGCCCGGAAGGTGAAGTACGTCCACGACTGGAACAAGCGGGGCAGAGCAGTAAAAGAGCGGGACGAGAGCGATGAGGCATACTTGAAAGCCTTCACTCGACTGTACGGGGACCGGGTGTACCGAGGTACCCGACAACCGGTATGCAACTTCTAAACCCTAAATTCTTCCTATATGATGCAAAATGCAAAATGCTAGATGTACCGACTCATATACTTTCTAAAATGCAGCTAGACCCCGAGGGAAGGATAGCCGAGCTCGAGGGGCTACTCCATGCCACCGTCCAGCAGCGGGACGAGTACCGGATCGCTTTGGAGCTTCTGGTAAGATTCCCAAAACCTTTAAAATGATTGTGCTTTATGATGCAAATGATGCAAATGCGATTGACTAACCATGATTTCTAAATGTAGCGGGCCGAGGGAGCCCAAAGAGCGGGACCGGATGCTCCGTCATCATCCTCACAGCCTGCGGGAGGCAGGGCCGAGCGAGACGCTGAGTTTGCCCGAGCGATTGCCCGGGCCGAGGAGGCGGAGGCCACCCTCGCGGAGCAGGTAAGATGCTAAATGCGTTGATTTAAAATGCTTATGTTTATGCGAATTAAAATGCTTATGCAACTAACTATATGAAATGCAATCTATAGGCGAGAGAGCTAGCCACAGCAGCGGCCGAGGTGAAATCGACTCGGTCACAAGCCGAGGTGGAGCGACTCCGGACTAGGATCACGGACTTGGATCGCTACCGGACCGAGGCCCGGGACACGCGGTGTCAGATCTTCGAGCTGAAGATCGAGCTACGGACGATGGAGCGCACGGTATGGATGATGGGCCGGGGACCGGAGCGGAGTGCCTCCTAGAGTGGGGCACGGAGGAGCGTTGCCCCGAGCGGCTCGATAGGGGACTTCCTCGCTAGCTCCTCTGGCCAGCGGAGGAATGAGAGGGCGGAGAGAGGACAGCAGGAGGAGAGCGCCTCCATAGCACCACCCGCGCGGAGACCCGAGGGCGGAGATGATGATGGCGGCCCGGCGGATAAGCCGGCCGAGTGATGCACTTTTTTTTTGTTATTACTTGTACATGACTTATATGGAAATGGAATAAATAAAATAAACTTTCTTTTAGTCTTTTGTTTGTTTTCTGCCTTTTTATGTGAATGAATGGATGTGTGAATGAATGCAAACAGATGAGCATAAATGAAGGCAGGATTGAATGTGAGAATGCGTGATTGGTAATGCAGGAAATGCATATGGTTTGATGGGAATGAACGCATGTGAAGGAATGGATGATTGCGTGGAGATGAAATGTGCATGATGTGGATGAGATAATGTGTGGATGGTCAGGATGAACGGAATGAAAAGCATGTAAGACCGCTAGGTCTAAACAGAGGCAGATAGGAATAGCTCGAATCACAGCAGCAGACAATGTAACGGTCTAGGTCAAGACTGTCAGGATTAAGTAATGCATGAGACGGAGGCCGTCAGAGAGGACAGAGCCCAATTTTGCAGAACTGAGCAGCAGGAAGTGTAACGGCTCAGAGCTGGTGTGTCATATATAAGTAACGGCCAAATGCTAGACCATTAGAGATGGCAGAGTAGGATTGAACTATGAACGCACTGACTATACTCATGAGTGTATAGACCTTGCCAAAGTGATGTATAGACTTTGAGTGCAGACGACCAAACGAGGTATAGACTTCTTTTTAGCAAAGGGTGCTCAGACTTGAAGAACGTATGGACTTCGGACGAGGAATGTACAGACTTGGGGTTGTGCACACCTGGGCAATGTATGGACTTGGATCAAGAATGTACAGACTTGGAGAAGGTATAGACTTTGGATCAAGAATGTACAGACTTAGAGAATGTATGGACTTTAGATCAAGAATGTACAGACTTGAGTGACGTGTGGACTTGTACAATGTATGGACTTTAAACTTCAACATGATGTTCAGACTTCAAAATGCTGTATAGAGTTCAAAATGATGTATAGACTTCAACATGCTGTATAGACTTCAACAATGATGTGTAGACTTCAACATGATGTGTAGACTTCAACATGAAGAATGAATGTGCAGACTTCAAAATACTGTACAGGCTTCAAAATGATGTATAGACTTCATCAATGATGTTCAAACTTCAAAATGCTGTACAGACTGGGATGATGAATGGGATGTATAGACTTAACAAAATATGCAGGAAATGTGACGGTTCAAGCGCAGTGCGTCGGAGATAGATAACGGTCATGAGCAAGACCGTTGAGAATGATTGACCAAGAAGAAGCCAAAACTGATCAGCAGAGAATGTAACGGCTCAGAGAGAACGCGTCATAAGAATATAACGGTCTGATGCTAGACCGTTAAGCTTGACAGAACAAGGTTGGACCAAATTAAACCCACAGGAAATGTGACGGCCCAGGGCTGGCGCGTCAGAGTAAAGTGATGGTTCGACGATAGACCGTTAGAGCATGAATTGTACTCCGAGACGGATTGAGCCGCAAGGGGCAAAATCTGAGATAAGAAGCCTCCAATCCGTTCTAGACTTCTCCCAAACTTAAGATAAAGCCTTCCAATCTGAATCTTATCTCTTTAAAGCCAAAATCAAGACTTTTAAAACTTGGAAACTTAGCCAAAATTGTATCTTTCTGAATTCTCTGCTAGAAGGGCTGAAAAACCTCTCCTAAAGGGCAGGAAACAAGATGAAGAGAAGCTTCGAGGTGATGGCTATGGAGGAGAAGATCTATACCGGACCCAAAGCTGCAAGAAAGGAGTATGGAGAGCTACAAAGGCTGACCTCATTCACCAAGCACCTAAGCTCCAATGCTCAAAGAGTGGTAAGCTTCAATGACCTAACCAAGTTCAGAAATTTCCTGCACTTCATCTCTTTCTCATGATCTTCTTCTCCTCAAGCCTCTTCCTGGTCCAAGATGCTATTCTAATCTGAAGTGAGTGACTCCCATGGTAAAGGCACTCCCTTTAGAGGTTACATCAATTCTTAAAGCATGGCACCTTCAACCTTTCTTGGTTTTAGGCAAGAATTTCTAGAAATTGTCATTCCTTTTCACTACAACCGACCACCTCTTAGATGCCCAAAATCTCAGCATTATTAGTGGGTTGTGGCGGGGAATGTCCATTTCTCAAGCGATCCTTTCATACCTCTATGAAGGACTAAGCTCTGCTTGCCTAGGAGGACCTCTGTTCAGCTCTATGATACTCCTTGAGTGTTGGATGGGAGTGAGAATCAAATTCCAACCAAAGGAGGATATTACTTCTTCTAGCTGTATCTTCGGGAGGCACCCTTTCTTCTTCATTGGAGGGGTATTCGGATTTTCTTCACAGGTTGAATGCATGACGGCGGACAAGAAAACTCGGGATGAATGGCGCCTCTTCTTCAACACCTTGCCAATTGAGAAATTCATCATGCGACCAAGAATCCTTCGGAGCACTCTTCTTAGAATATCGCGACGTCAAGGCCTGGACCTCCAGCTAGTGGGAAATACTACCACAGCGATCTACAACCCGCACCGGTGCCATCTTCAGATCGGACTACCTCGGACTGAAGTTGCTGCACTATCACACTACCCTCCCCTTCTACCTAGGAAGATGGGGACCGAGGAAGATGAAAGAACAGTCCGGAACGCGCTGACCATGTGGGAGATCAGCAAGGTGCGCCCGTGGCAAGAGGTAGTGGAAGAGAACGAGGAAGCGCGCCGTGGCTACCTCAAAGAGTTGAGGAAGATCCGCCCTCTTTCGGATAAGAAATTGAATGTAGCTTGATTTTACTTTTATGAAAGATGTATTTGACAATCAGAGTTGGAATTTTATCAATCTTATGTTGCATTAAGTTGATCTGAATGAGATGGGATTGCCTTAATCGAATGAGCATGAGTTGTGGCTTGACTTGGCTTAGAACGGCCTGGAAAACAGAGCCTCTGGAGAGTGTAACAGATATGAGAAGGGCCGTTAGAAGGATATAACGGTGGGGAGATAGGCCGTCGGGGTGAAAGACCTGAGGGTTTAGGTTTCTGGAGGAAGTAACGGTCCAACGATGACCGTTAGGAAGAATAACGGTCGCGCCCCAGGCCGTTGGAGAGAGAGTCAAAGCGAAGGCCTGAAGAGATGTAACGGTCTAGCATGGACCGTTAGATGAGTTTGACGGCCTGTACCTGGCGCGTCACAGTCTTGAACCTGTATAGTTGTGAGATTTCAGCTTCAGTCTTGATCCTACATTCTGCACACACTTAAACGTGGAACAAGTTAGATCTATTCTTAGACTCAACCCCTTGCCTTTGAAGCAAGTTAGATAACGACCGTTTCTTGATATTTGGTCAAGGGGTGGAGCCTTATTAAATAGGCGGGAAACATAATAGAAATAATGCGATGCATGCGATGCATATGATGGTATTTTTGGATTTTGGAAAATATATTTGAATTTTTGTGAGATTTTGGAAAATAGTTGATGTTTTTGGGTTTTGAAATATGTGATTTTTGGATTTTGAAATATGTGTTGTTTTTGGATTTTGAAATATATGATGTTTTTGGATTTTGAAATATATGTTGTTTTTGGATTTTGAAAATATATGATGTTTTTGGATTTTGAAATATATGTTATTTTTGGATTTTGAAATATATGATGTTTTTGGATTTTGAAATATATGTTGTTTTTGGATTTTGAAATATATGTTGTTTTTGGATTTTGAAAATATATGTTGTTTTTGGATTTTAAAAATATATGTTGTTTTTGGATTTTGAAATATATGTTGTTTTTGGATTTTTGAAAATCAGTGCTTTCCCCTAGCAATGTGAGCCCTCCGTATCGTGTTGAGAGTCCCGAGGTTGGCGTGCAATGAGGTGACAAACCCTGACCAAGGCCCAGATTTTCATGACGGTGTTTCTACTAGGGCCATACCCGGGGTACTAGTCTCAATCCTGAAAATGAAACTAGAATGCGGGGGCTTTGTGTCCGTCATCGAACCTTAGTCCACTCTAGGCATGCATGCGATCGGGCTCATTCGTCCCGCAGGGAACTGTACTGTCACTCTTATCATGCCTAGATTCTTTTTCTTGCCTTTCTGGAGCTTTGGAATCATATTCAATAGACCTTTGAGATGATGCTTTTGATTTTGTCCTTTGCTTTCTTTTTTCCTTGTTTCTTTGCTTGTGGCATCAGGTCATAACGGGCTGCCCCTATTTGAGACCTCCTCTCGTCAGGGTGCCTAGATTGGTCATCGCCTCCTTATTCACCTCTTGCCCCTGGATTCAGCCGAAGGAAGAAACGAACAGGGACTTCGACTTTCCCAAAGCATGGCCAAGGAGAAACAGTGTCTTTTAAAGCGGAAAACCTGACCAGGGACGTCGTGTAGTGTGTGATTGCCTCACTCGGGACCTCTTTTTACAGCGAAAGGGAGGAACATCTTGCTGTCGGGGTGGCACGGATTTAGACTCTAAGGAAAGAAACGTACAAGATACAACCCATTCCAAGCGTGAGAGAGCTCCTCACCTTCTGCGTTCACTAAGCGATAAGCATTCCCTGGATAAGCCTCTTTTACAACAAATGGCCCTTCCCAGTTAGGTTGTAATTTAGACCTAGGACCTGCAGACCGAATGAATTTACGCTTCAAAACCATATCACCTTTTTGAAATTTCCGTTCAATTACCTTCTTTTGAAAATAACGCGAAACTCTCTTTTGATAAACGGATATGTGATCGGCCGCGTTCATCCTCTTCCCATCTAAGAGTTCCAACTGGACGAGCAACGCCTCTCGATGTTCATCGAGATTAAGTTCCTTATCGAGTTGCTCTCTAAGGGAAGGGATCAAGATCTCGTATGGGAGCACCGCCTCCATCCCGTAGGTAAGAGTATAGGGAGTTTGTCCCGTAGGGGTACGGACGGAGGTGCGGTAAGCCCACAGAGCTTCTACTAATCTTTCCGGCCAATCGGAAAACTTATGAGATTCGCATGTTTTCTTGATGATTTTAAGAAGGGTTTTATTAGTGGCCTCGGCTTGACCGTTGCCTTGAGGATAATATGGAGAAGAATGATGCAATGCAATATTGAACTTCTTACAGAGGTCCTTGAGCTCCTGAGAGACGAACTGGGGTCCGTTGTCGGTGATGATGCTGCTTGGCACTCTAAACCGCGAAATGATATTCTTCATGATGAAGCGGCACACCGTTGAAGCTTTGATCTCTGCGTACGCCTCGGCTTCGGCCCATTTGGTGAAGTACTCAGTGGCGGTATGGATAAAGGATTTCTGCTTGATCTGAGAATTAGGATCACCGAGCGGGCCGACAACGTCGAAAGCCCACATAGAGAATGGCCAAGGAGCAGAAAGAGGATGGAGAGACGAAGCTGGAGCATGGATTTTATCAGCATGGAGTTGGCATTTAAGACACCTCCGGACATAGAGGGAGCAATCTTCCTCTAGAGTGGGCCAATAGTAGCCCTGCCTAAGGATTTTCTTCGCTAGAGCCTGGCCATTGACATGACCTCCACACTCACTAGAATGGGCTGCTTCAGCCACCTTCCAAGCTTCATTATCATCCAAGTATCTCATGAGCATTCCATTAGTAGCGCGCCTGTATAGTTCTCCTGCAACAATGGTATACCTTGAGGCGGCTCTTCTTATTGACTTATGTTGCTCGGCGTTTGCCCCTTCTGGGAATGACCCTTCTTTGCAAAACAACTCGATTTCGTGATACCAAGGCAATTCTTCTTCGTCCAGAATCTCTTCTAGCTCCATTAGAGATACTTCCTTGAGATCTTCCTTCTCAGCCCTCGCCTCTATAGTTTTCCTAAGGTTGATGAACCAAGGATCCTGAAGAGAGGGTGCGTCCAATCTCTGAACGACGATAGTCTCAGTGCTCCGACTGAGAGGAAAAGATAGGGAGGAAGCAAGCGAAGCCAAGGCATCAGCTAGAATGTTCTGAGACCGGGGAGTATGGATATAGATCAGCTTACAGAATTGCCTCGCCAGGAGCGTGACCAAATCTTGATACGGCTTGAGTTTGGGGTCACGAGTGCGGTAAGTAGACAGAACTTGCCGCAGGACGAGCTGAGAGTCTCCTATGATATTCAAATAGCGCGCACCTAAGAGATAGGCATGCTTTAGTCCGGCCAGGAGAGCTTCATACTCAGTGATGTTGTTGGTAACAGGGAATCGAAGTTGATAAGCAAAGGGGATAGTTACTCTCTCTGGAGTGAGCAGGACAACGCCGATCCCTCGGCCTTGAGAATTGAGTGCACCATCGAAGTGCAGAGACCAAAAGGGATGATGAGAGATAGCAGAGAGATGCTCATCAGGGAAATCGTCCTGAATAGAATCGGTGTGAGGAATAGGAAGATGGGCAAGATGCTCAGCGATGGAGTACCCTTTGACCGCCTTCTGAACGACAAACGTGATATTGAATTGAGAGAGGAAGCTCTGCCAGCGAGCTAACCTACTAGAAAGGACATGCTTTTCTAAGAGATAGCGAATCGGGTCCATTCTAGAGATCAACCTAACTGGGTGGGCAAGGAAGTAATATTTAAGCTTCTGAGCTACCTATACTAAGGCGGCACAAGTCTTTTCCATAGCGGTGTATCTAGACTCAGCTGGGTTAAACAACCGAGAGAGGTAATAAGCGACCCGCTCTTTCCCTTCATCGTCTTCTTGTGCTAAGACCGCCCCTAGGGAGTCCTCAATAATCGAGATGTATAGGATTAGGGGTTTCCCAGGAACAAGAGGTCGCAAAACCGGGGGATTGGATAGATATTCCTTTAAGTCCTCGTAGGCCTTCTGACAGTCTTGATTCCATTCAAACTTAACCCCCTCCTTAAGCAATTCATAAAACAGACGGCACCATTGAGAATGTTGGGATATGAATCTTCTAATGAATTGCAATCGACCGATCAATCCTCAAAGTTCCGTGATGTTCTTAGGCGGCGGCATATCCATAACGGCCTATGCTTTGTTAGGATCAATCTGGATCCCCCGTCTGCTCACTATGAAACCTAGCAGCTTCCCTGAAGAGACTCCGAATACACACTTCTTCGGATTCATCTTAAGTTTGTACTCCCTGGCTCTTTGCAGCACCTTAGCCAGAATAGAGGGGTGTTCTTCTTTAGTCCTTGACTTCACCAGAATGTTATCCACGTAGGCTTCCATATAGATATGCATCATGTCATGGAAGATGGTCATCATCACCCTTTGATAGGTGGCACCCGCGTTCTTCAAACCGAACGGCATAACCACATAACAGTACGTACCCCAGGGCGTGGTGAAGGAGGTTTTCTCTTGATCTTCCGAAGCGAGATGGATTTGATTGTATCCTGAGTAACCGTCCATAAATGACAACGATTCGTACCCAGCGGTGCTATCGACCAGGACGTCTATATGAGGCAGCGGGAAATCATCTTTGGGACATACTTTATTGAGATCCCTGAAATCGATGCAGATACGCACCTTTCCATCCTTCTTGATGACAGGGACTATGTTTGCCACCCACTGAGGATATAGAACAACTCTAATGAATCTATTTGTCGACCTCTTCCTTAATCCTCAAGGCCATGTGGGGGTGAAATCTTCTGGACCGTTGTTTCACAGGTGTTGCCCCTGGTTTAAGAACGAGCCGATGTTCCACTAAAGAGGGATCAAGACCTAGCATGTCCTCATAAGACCAGGCGAAAGAATCGCTATACTCCCTTAGAACCTTAATCAAATCTTCTTCCACTTGCGAAGGGAGATTAGCGGCAATAATGATGGGCCTTGGGTCTTCTTCAGTTCCCAAATTAATTTCCTTCGTAGGTTCATCCACTGCCGACGATGGCTCGTAGAATTTCTTTAGTCCTTGTGCATACAAATCGGCAGTGTCATCTACGATGCTATCCTCGTTGATCGGATCTTTCTCGTCCAAGATTTCATAGACAGTGAGTCCGTCGTCGCTCCACACCTCCTCTATTTCCTTTTAATCTTCAATCATGATTGCCGTAGCAACAAATTCTGGACACTTTAAAAGAGCATGACAACGTTGAGCTAGATCTTGCAAGAACCTATCAGGGACGGATTTGGGAGGACGCACAAGCGAGCGCGGCTCAGAGGAGGAAGGGTTGGATGACCTAGAACAAGACCCTACTTCTCTAGACCTACCTGACTCTACTTCCCTAGACTCGATAGACCCTAATCCTAACCTAGGAGAAAGAAGACCTAGTGGAAGGGAAGGAGCAGGGGACTCGTGCCCCAGGGAGGAAGATGGAGACAAGGTAGCATAATCTTCCACTAAAATTCATGTTTCAAATTTGACGTTTTTTTGGAGATCAGTGGAGACTACACAACAAGATGGAGGAGGCGGGATCTGCATGGGGAACAGCTCGGGGAAGATGCAATCGAAGAAGGGATCGGAGGAGGAGAACCACATCTCGTGGAGTTGGGCGTTGGGAGGAGGAGGAGTGAATAGAGTGGATAGATCAATGGGCGGGCAATGCCCGCAAGCACAAGGAACAAATAGAATTTCAGGTGGATCAATGAAGGATGGATTTATCATGATAGGAGGAAGATGGGGTAGGAATTCCCATTGCTGCAGGAGAGATTGGAAGCGGGAGGTAGACCAAGAAAAGACAATCGGTGAACTCCCCTTCTCCTGTAGATGCCGGTCTGGCTGCTTCTTCGGCCTCCACTGAACAAGCCGAACCTCTTGATGTTTCTTGTAGTCTTCTTCATGAAATAGCCCCTGAAGGGCTGGACCATAGTCAATCACATCATGAACTGGCCCCCTTAGCACTGGGGGTGGACTGGCAATCGGACAGACTGTATCTTCCCTTGGCGGAGCTGGCTGTGGAGTTAATGTGCCGGGCTGGGGAGGCCCTCGAACAAAGTGTTGACGGTAGTCCCATGTGAGTGGCCCAGAATCACCCATCATGGACAATGCAGTCTCTCGGTAGCTGAGACCTCTTCTGTTCATTTTCCTGTCCTTGGGGATGGGCTTGGTTCTTCCCTGCAATTGAGCACCGAGGCCTCTCCCCGGTTGGTAGCCTAGCTTCAGTATAATGTCCCAGCCCTTGGAATCTCGGATCTGGGGCTTCACCTTGATGTCAACTGCTGCAGTGACGGGCTTGCGAGGTGCGTAAGCCCAAGGAAAGTCGAGATCTAGCACTGACATAACAGGCCGACTGCTTGGCCACAATGTGGGAAGAACTTTCTCTGAGATAGCCTTCACTGATTGGACCGTGGATAAGCTTTTGACTTTGACGACCCTCCCTTGGAAAGGGAATTTAATGCATTGATGTGCAGTGGAGGGTACGGCGCTGAGGGTATCGATCCATGGACGACCCAAGATCACTTTGAACATAGGGTCAATATCCAGCACGTAAAACTCAATGGGCATCGTAAGAGGCCCAAGCTCAGCTTGAATGGTGACAATCCCGTGACATGCCCGCCGAGAGTTGTCATAAGCAGCTATGGTAGTGGGAGTTGGGCGTAAAAGTTCCTCTGAGAGATTGCAAGCCCTTAGAGTGCTGAGCGGGCATACGTTCATAGATGCCCCTGTGTCAACCAATGCCGCGTCAATGCTGACTTTGTTTAAAATGATAGTAATACACAGCGGCATTTGCCGAGCTTCTGGTGGTGCTAGCTCAGTTTCAGAGAAAGTAATGGCTAGCCCCTTGGAGATTGTTGCCAATGCGGTAGGTAAGCTATCAACTGCCATGTCTTCACTAACCATCACCTTTTGAAGAAAGTCTCTTAATGCATCTTGGTGAAGGGTAGATCTCTTAATCAGTTCCAGTATAGATATCTTGGCGGGCACCCTATCCAAATGATGTAACAGATCATATTGGGTCCCGGGTAGTGGCTCGGCCTCTTCTTGTTCAGCCGCCGATTGGGAAGACTGGGGATTGGAAGTGGAAGGATAGTTTCGGTGGAACATGCGCCCACTCCGTAGGGCGAAATTATAAGCTGTCGCGGCCTCAGATGGGCTCAGGATAGGTGATTTAGTAGGCCCAGTGGGATGGATGAGCGGTGCGGAAGAGGGTGTGGTGGAAAGGATCATAGGCGAGGGGTTAGTGGCAGTGGGCGCGAGCGGAAGTGGGGATATAAAAGTGGACGGAGGCGTAATGAGTGGAGGGTTAGATGGAGTTATGGCGATAGTGGGTGCATGCGCGAGTGGGGAGGGGGTAATGGTAGCGGATGTGAGCAATGGTGAGTGCGACGGAGGCGCGGGTGATGGTGCGTGTGATAGAATAGGGGTAAATGGGAGGACGAGTGGAGGAGGGGTTTGGTGTGTAGGTATGAGGATGGGGGAAGCGGGAGGATTATGGTAGTTGTGGTGAAGGGCCATGACCTACGGCGTGGAATTATCGTCATCGAAGGACCACTCGGGGTTGGGAGCCGGGGGCTGGACGACATTGACCTGAGCTGGTGCCGGCGGCGGAGGCTGTGGAGCAGGAAGATGGCTTGGCATTGGGTTTTGATGAATCCCTAGGTCTTGAACCGGTTGCTGTTGCTGCTGCGACTGCTGCTATGGCTGCGGTACCTGTTGCTGCTGCACTTGCTGCCTCGGCGGCTGCCTTCTCTTCTCTTTGATTTCTGTTATGGCCCTGTGCATCTCGGCCCAATCAATTCTTTGCCCTTCGTGGAGGTCATAGACTAGGTCCCGGAATTGAAAACACCCTTCAATGGTATGCCTCGACTGCCTGTGGAACATACAATATTTCGTCTGATCAACGGCTGGGTTCCAGTTGGGCCGTTCCAGAGGAAGCTGTATGGCATTCACCGACATAAGAGCTGAGAAGATGTCTGTGAGTGTTTCTGGCAAGGGTGGGTACTGAGCTCTTTTAGGAGTCGGGCGCTTGTTGTTAGGGTTGTTGTTGTAGTCGTTGGGTGGAGGGACGTTGTGGTATTGCGGAGGTGGTGGTGGTTGTTGCGATGCGGTGAAGGTGTTTTGTGGAATGGCGAAGGTGGGCGGAGGGTTTTGTGGAGTGGCCTGGTAGTTTTGGGGAGCGGGATTCTGTGGAGTGCGGGGGTTTTGAGGGAAGCGAAAAGGTGCGGCTTGGAATGGGAAAGCAACGGCTTGAACTTGCTCGTTTGTTTGGACCCCCTCGGTGACCGGCCCTTGAGGTTTCTTGTGGTACTTGGGCTTTTGGTTTTCAAATAGCGAGTGAATGGGGGAGTCCTTGAAGTGTGTTTGGATGAACCGCGCCCGGCTGTGGAGTTGGTGCATGCTGGCTATGTCATTCATGGCCAGAATGTTTCGAAAGGTCGGAGTAGCATTGGAAATACGTAACTTGACCTTCTCTTCCTCCGGGATATGGCCGGGCACTCTAGCGGCCATTTGCCTCCACCTATCTGCGTAGGTAGCAAACTCCTCATCCGGTTTCATCTTTTCGGCCACCAAATCTGTAAATGAGTACTCCGGGCCGACCCTGTCTTGAAACCGCTGGATAAACTTATCTTTCACTACCTTGAAGCTTTCGGCATCTTCCAATGGCAGAGAGTAGAACCATTCCAATGCAACGCCGTCCAATGATCGGCGGAACAAATACGCCATAAGGCGATCATCATATTGGAATTGGGCCGATTCATACAAGAAATCCCTCACGTGAATAAAGGGATTGCCGTTCCCGTCATATTTGCGATAATTGGGGAGCTCGGACTGCGGAGGGAACCGGTTGTTGTGAAATCTAGGAACCGGAACATCTGCCAAGGACTGTGGGCCCACCCGTTTCTGGAGGAAGTCGAGTTGCTGTTGCATGGTGGCCCATTTATCAAGTAATTCCTGCTCTCTAGAGGGAGTAGGGGTAGTGAGAGGTGATGATTGAAGTTGAGGAGCGGAAGGGTGAACCGCGGTAGAAGGTGGGAGCCCATAAGAAGGAGCAGAAGGATAAACGGCCAAAGCAGGGGGCCCATAAGAAGGATA
This sequence comes from Amorphophallus konjac, assembly GCA_022559845.1. Taxonomy (NCBI): domain Eukaryota; kingdom Viridiplantae; phylum Streptophyta; class Magnoliopsida; order Alismatales; family Araceae; genus Amorphophallus; species Amorphophallus konjac. The sequence goes on from JAHNEJ010001995.1 coordinate 102,728, forward strand.
TTGGGTCGGAGACTGACCCAGATTAGAATGGGCTTGGACAACCCCTGGCTGAGGGCGCGAGAAATCTGAAGGGCCCATAAGGACTTGTGGAACCATAGGGCTGGACATATGATGATCCAACTGAATGAAAGAAGGGGCGGCAGACTTCCCTTTGTCAAAAGATTGCTGGGCCGAAGTAGAAGATTGGCCCGTCTCCATGCCAGCAAAGGTGATGGTTCGGGGTTGGACCGGGGTAAGATCAATCGGAATGGGCTGGATGGAAGGATTGGATTGACCCTGCATAATCGTGGGAGGGGAGATATTGGATCCTTGCATGGCCTGATAGACAGCTTGGAGTTGGGCCGGATCTAATTGGGCCATCATTTGGAGGATAGAGCCCGCAAAAGGAGAAGAGATAGAAGAGGTGGCCTGACCACCCTCCATGGGGGTGGAGGACGGAAGAGGGGCGGTCCCCTCTCCAGTAGGGAATGAGGTAACCCTAGCAGGGTTTTCCAGAAGTCCTTGTGGAAGGGAATCCTCTTGGGAACGGGGAGGGTTGAAAGAAGCCATGGTGGATTCGAAAAGCGGATTTGAGTAGAACTTGGAGAAGGAATTGACTCTAGGAGGTGTTTTCAACAGACGAAAACAACTCCACATGCAACTGACAACCTTGACAAGATGCAAACAACACAAACAACCACACAATGAGCAACCAAACTTAGATGATTTCTAACAAAGATGTAAGTGACAAGAGAGGAAAACACTCCAAGTCAACCAAGTTGTTTAATATGATGCTTCAAGATTCTTATGATTTCTCCTTTGGAACTTTAGTGGATTGATTGATGTGAGCTCTCAACAATAAGTTCCTGATAGGAGAGGGTGTAAAGCTTGATTTGACTCTAAGTGTGATCACTCCTTCACTTATGCAACCCTAGACACGGGGTGGGAAAGGTACAACCGGCCCAGCGTCCATGTGAGAATCCATGGCTCGCGGGGACTTATGGAGGTCCCTGGTGCGATTTCCTAGTCGGCCCCAAGGAATATGGAGACGAGAGGTCCGCACACCAAGGTAGGAAAATGCAATCTAATGTATGATAATATGCATGAACCTATGTGCACCGGGGTGCATGCAAATTCTAATCTAGAATTTAGCAAACAATTATGCACACAATGATGTAGATATGTAAACCAACCAAGGAGGAAGTCAGATAATCACCCAAGCAAGAATATCACAGCAGAAACTGCGGAAAGAAAATGCACCTCGGGATGCGTACCTGTCTGGAGTATATAACGGTCTATGAGACCCGCGTCAGAAGTATGTAACGGTCGAAGACCAGATCGCCAGAATCAATGTAACGCAGGGATCCAGGACTGTCAGATGAGCCAGAGAACCAAAAATAGCCAGAAAAATAGAAGGGAAATCCGGGGAAAACCAAACAAGGAGATGATGGCAGGTTTAACAGAGATCAAAAAGCACGATTGGCACAAGTTATCCCACCGTGATCGCCAAAAAATTATCTGTTGATTTATTTGCTTCCTTCTTTTGTGGGTTTGTGATGTATGATAAAGATGATAAGCAAAAATCAATGATCTCAATCAACCCAAGGACATGTGAACCATGAACCTAGGTAATCCGAACAAGCTCTAGCATGGGCACGCTATCTCAACCAAACTAATCTAAAGAAAGTAAAGAAAAACACACGCTGGGGCGTGGAGCAAAAGTAAATAAAACACACCGCGTTGGTGGAACAAGCAAAGGAAATAAGAGATATGAGAGAGAAATCAATGCCCAATACTAAGAAAGAACGTGATCGCCACCAAAGTAAATACAAGTCAAGGACTTGAAAATACCTTGGAAATAGGTGGATGAAGCACCCGCCCACGGGAGAGAGAAAATAGTGAAATTTGCAGATCAGCTGAATGTAACGGTCCAGACCCTGTTCGTCACAAGATTGTGACGGTCACCCGATGAATCGTTAGATATGCCTGACGCGCCTGCACAAGACCGTCAGAGCACCTGTAGAAGCAACTTGTGAACTCTTTGAACTCCAAATATTCCAGCCGGCTGGAAGACTTGGGCCTCATTTAATGAACCTGTAAACCTGCCAAAGAACGTGAAACACAAGAAAACAAACCCAGATCAGCCCTTTAAACAAGCGTAGTATCAATTCTTAAGGAAATTAAGATCATTCAAAAGGAAAGGGAAGTACCGGAAAAGTTTTTATTTTTTAACCCCTCTGGGCGTTTTAAAAGATAGGGAGGATGTTTAGATGATGAAATAGATGCAGAATGTGGGAGAAAGAAGAGGGACAATGCTTTGAGGAAAAGGAAGAAGAACACAAGTATGACAATGATGGAGACTCAAACACAATGAAACGAATACTCCCTTCACCGTGAAGCAGATGGGCTTGAGGAACAGTTCTCCTTGGTTAGATGTGGCTCCAGGATGCGGCAGCACTTCGACGCAAACTCCAGATCTTCCCCTCTCGGGCCATGAAGTCAAGGGTGCTATTTATAGGCCCTCAAAATATCTGGTCGAGTAGAGGATAATCCAGCAAGAAAAGAGGATAACTCTTAGCAAAATCTCGAAGATAATATCACCAAGAGTCCATAGCAACAAACAGAAGGTTCTGAGGATCAGATTTGGAAGAGAAATCGTCAATTCAAACCCTTATCTCGACCATGGAGTAGCAGAGAAAAGGCCTGAACTGCCAGGACTCTCTGTTTGATGTAACGGCTGCACGACATGCCGCCACAGGCAAATAACGCGCCCGGAAGATACCATCACATTCAGCCTTATCTCAAAAGAGATAAGATCAACGGAAGAAGATCAAAACAATAGGACTCTTGAATGAAAGTAGCGGCCATGGGTGGACGCGTTATAGAAAAGTAACGGCTGCACGACAGACCGTTAGACTTAATGGATAGGCAAAAGATAAGGATTGGAACAAAGCCCTTAAGTCGTAGGACTCTTCAAGATGTAACGGTCCAGGGACAATGCGTTAGATGAATGTAACGCCCCAGGTGCAGACCGTTAGAAACAATGAGGATCAAAATGATAGCATCTTGCTAAGCTTCATCAAACGAGAAATCGTGGAACCATACTCAACCAAGGAGAAAACCCATGAAATAAAATTCAGACTGATGAAAAAGACTCAACAAAGGAATGAATAACTTGGAGCATCACATAGAATGAACAAGGAGATGACCCGACTTATCGGTCATAAAACGGGTGTCAACACCCAGCAGCAGGGTTCCTTTCAGCATGCGTCGGGTGGTTCAAGAGCGTCAGCACCAGCAGCATCGGCGACATGATATGCGTCTTTTGGCTCGAAGGTCAAGAAGTTCTTCAAGAAGGGGTTCGGTAAGAAGAAGCTCAAGGATCAGAGCCAGGCATCATCGGGCCGTGTACAACAGTCGGTCCCGTTTCAGCGTCAGGGATCAGTGGGTGGATCGCGAGGACTGTGTCCATGGTGTAGCGAGTACCACCCAGGCAGGCAGTGCACAGCGCCAATAGTTTGTTTCCAGTGTGACCAGCCATGGCATATGGCGCATGACTGTCCTCAGATGTAGCAGCAACAGTAGTTTCCTCAGCAGCAGCAGGTTCCCCCGCAGCAGAGGCAGCAGCAGGGACAGTATCTGCTGCTACCCAGGTCAGCTAGTGTGGGAGGCAGGCAAAGAGCTCGAGGCCAGATCACACACATGACCAGGGCAGAGGCAGTGACGTCACAGCTCGTGGAAGGTACTGTTCGGATTTTAGGTTGTGCGGCTCGAGTTTTGTTCGATTCTGGCGCGTGTCATTCATTTGTTTCGGATATTGAGGAGCCGGTGACCCATTTGTCTTGTGATTTGGCAGTGGAGTTACCTTCGGGTGATTTTATGATCACTCCGTATTGCTTCGATGAGGTTCCTGTGTGGGTGGAAGGGCGGAGTTTGCCGGCTAGGCTCTATGCGTTGCCGCTTCAGGACTTTGATGTGATTTTGGGCATGGATTGGCTTGAGGTACATCATGCGTTCGTGGATTGTGGCTTGAAGAGGGTTTATTTTTGGCGACTTCACGGACCCACCTTCTATTTCCAAGGTATCAGGTCTTCCTCTTCCCGCTTTCTCATTTCTGCGATTCGAGCTCGTCGTTTGCTTGATGCGGGTTGTCAGGGTTTTCTCACCTCCGTGGTTGTGACGGACCGGATGGGGCCAGATGTCGAGGACATCCCGGTGGTGTGTGAGTTTCCTGATATTTTTTCCGAGGACTTACCTGGATTGCCTCCCCAGTGGGAGATCGATTTCGTTATCAAGGTTATGTCGGGTACGGGACCTTTGGTGAAGGCCCCCTACCGTATGGCCCCCGCTGAGTTGAGGGAGTTGAGGGTGCAGTTGCAGAAGCTGCTGGCCAAGGGGTACATTCGTCCTAGCTTTTCCCCTTGGGGTGCGCCAGTGTTGTTCGTGAAGAAGAAGGACGGTAGCTTGCGGCTGTGCATCGACTACCGGCAGCTAAATGAGGTGACCATCAAGAACAAGTATCCGTTGCCGTAGATCGATGACTTGTTTGACCAGCTTCAGTTTGCGCGAGTGTTCTCGCGGATTGATTTGCGGCCCGGTTACTATTAGCTGAGGATTCGCGAGTCTGATGTGGAGAAGACTGCGTTCAGTACAAGGTACGGGTATTATGAGTTTCTGGTGATGCCGTTCGGGCTCACCAATGCCCCCACAGCCTTCATGGACTTGATGCAGAGGGTGTTTCGTCCGTATCTGGACCAGTTCACGGTCATATTTGTGGACGACATCCTTGTTTATTCGCGGTCTACCGAAGAGCACGCGTACCATTTGGGTGTGGTGCTGCAGACGTTACGAGATCACCAGTTGTATGTGAACCTCAGTAAGTGCGAGTTCTGACTTCGTGAGGTGCACTTTTTAGGGCACGTGATTTCTGGTGATGGTATTTTGGTGGACCCCGCCAAGGTCGAGGTAGTAATGCAGTGGCCAAGGTCGAGGTCTGTGACGGAGCTCCGGAGTTTCTTGGGGCTTGCGGGCTATTATTGTCGATTTATCTAGGATTTTTCTAGCATTGCGGCCCCGATGACTAGACTTACGCGGAAGGATGTGCCTTTCGTCTGGTCTGAGGAGTGTGAATAGAGTTTCAGGGAACTGAAGAGATTGCTCACCTCGACTCTGGTGTTGGTTTTACCTTCTAGATGGGGAGATTTTGTGGTGTGTACATATGCTTCCGGGGTCAGATTGGGTGCTATGTTGATGCAGCATGGTAGAGTGGTGGCTTATACATCTCGGCAGCTGAAGCCCTCACGAGGAGAACTACCCTACCCATGACCTAGAGTTGGCGGCTGTGATCTTCACGCTGAAGATCTGGAGGCATTATCTGTACGGCGAGAGGTTCGAGGTGTTCACTAATCATCAGAGTTTGTGATATGTGTTCACGTAGAGGGACCTTAACCTCAGGCAAAGGCGTTGGATGGAATTCAAGAAGAATTATGACTTCACCGTGTCTTATCAGCCGGGCAGGATGAATGTCGTCGCTGATGCTTTGAGTCGGAAGGTCACGGTTAGTGCCTTGATGTTGAGGAAGTGGAGGCTCTGGGAACAAGTGCCCGAAGTTTCATTCAGGCTCAAGACTCCCTAGGAGCCAGGGTTGGCAGTGCTTACTAGTCTGACTGTCACGCTTGCCATCCACCGTCAGGTGACAGAGGCTCAGCATGCAGACCCTGAGTTGCCCCGGGTTTTGGCTTTGGCTGATGTGGAGCTCGGCGAGGACGGTACCGTGAGGTTCCGTGGTAGGCTATACGTCCCAGCCGAGGAGCAGGTTCATCGTGCGGTGTTGCGCGAGGCTCACGGGAGCAGGTACACCGTACACCCGGGTGCGACGATGATGTATCGGAACTTGCGGAGGTAGTTCTGGTGGCCTGGCATGAAGAGAGACGTCGCCGAATTTGTGGCTAGGTGCCTGACCTGTCAGCAGGTGAAGGTGGAGCATCAGCGACCGGGAGGTACTCTCGAGCCCTTGGATGTTCCTGCTTGAAAGTGGGACCACCTGACCACAGATTTCGTGGTAGGATTGTCGAGGACTCCGAGCGATCATGACAGTATTTGGTTGCTGGTGGATAGGCTGACGAAGGTGACTCGGTTGTTACCGGTCAAAGTCAGCTGGAGCGTGTCTAGGTTGGCTCATCTTTATGTGGAGTGGATCGTTCCGTTGCATGGGATTCCCATCTCCATCGTGTCAGATTGGGATCCGCATTTCACTTCTAGATTCTGGGGGAGTTTTCAGCGAGCTCTTGGTACGGATTTGGCTTTCAACTCGGCGTATCATCCCCAGTTAGATGGTCTGTCAGAGAGGACCATTCAGACTTTGGAGGACATACTGAGATCCTGCTGTCTGGAGTGGCAGGTGAGTTGGATTCACCACCTACCGTTGGTGGAGTTTGCCTACAACAACAGCTATCATTCGAGCATCGGCATGGCTCCTTATGAGGCGTTGTATGGGCGTCCGTGTCGGACTCCACTGGATTGGTTTGAGGTTGGTGAGCGTGTTTTGACGGGACCGAAGTTGGTGCAGCAGTGTGTGGATGTTGTGCACCTGGTTCGTCAGAACATGTTGGCGGCCCAGAGTCGGTAGAAGAGTTATGTTGACCGTAGGTGGCAGCCTCTCGCGTTCGCTCACCGTGGGTGATCGCGTGTTCTTGAGAGTTTCTCTGATGAAGGGGGTGATGCATTTTCGACGACGTGGGAAGTTGAGTCCCCGCTATATTGGTCCTTTCTACATCGTGGAACGCATCGGTGAGGTAGCTTATCGGTTGTAGTTACCCCCTGAGTTGGCGTCGGTGCATGGCGTGTTCCACGTCTCGATGTTGCGGAAGTATATGTCTGATGACTCTAATGTACTCGAGGATTCTGTTTAGCCCGAGGTGACTCTAGATCTTTCTCTCCCAGAGTTTCCGGTCTGCATTGAGGATAGGCGAGAGCAGCGCCTGTGGAACAAGGTCATCCCCTTGGTTAAGGTGGTGTGGCAGCGGCACTCTGGTGGTGAGGCTTCTTGGGAGCGTGAGGACGAGATACATCAGCAGTTCTCTTACCTATTTGAGTGAGTCTTCCTCTACTTTCCCCTTGGGTTGTTCTCAATTTCGAGGATGAAATTCCTTAAGGGGGGAGGGCTGTAATATCCCGGACCTTTCAGATCCCTCTTCGTGGGTCCCAGATCTGGTTTCTCGGAGTGTCCAACTCCGCTGTATCTGAAATTTCGTTTCGGACATCTTTCGTGTTCGGATCGGCGCGATCCGGAGTTGTTTAGGAGGCCCGGGAGAGTTCCGCAGCTTTTCCGCGTGTGTTTTCCGATTCCCGGTGTGTGTTTCGGTAATTCCTTTAGAACCTCGTTGCGGGAGAACGCGATCGTTCACCTAGGAGAGAGTGGTACCGTTGCGATCGGTGCGTTCCGAGGATCGCGGAAATGTGATTTTCAATTTTTTGATATTTTCTGGAATTTATGGATTTTCTATAAATATCCCCTCCATTTTCTTTTCTTTTTCTTTTTCTTCTTCCTTTCTTCTCCTTCCTCCCTCACGACCGTGGCCGTCTCTCTCTCTCTCTCTCTCTCTCTCTCTCTCTCCCGTTCGAGCGCGACGACCTCCGTTCCGACTGCAGACTGCGGTGGTGCGACGGCGCGAGGACGTAGGTGACGACGAGGCGATCGTGCGGGCGTGCGGGAAGCGTGGGAAGCGTGGGAAGGTGAGGTTCTAATGGCGTTCTTTGCGGGATTGAGCTCGGATCGGTGCGTCTCTTCACGAATCGGAGGTAGGGTGACGTTCCTTAGCCTCTTGCCTTTCTTCCCCGTGAGTTTTAGCTCGAGACGAGGTTGAGAGGGGTTATTTTCACGCCGAGAAGGGTCGTTCATGCCGCGGGGAGAGTTCGTCCGATCCGCCGTTTTGAGCCCCGATTCCGTGGTTTAAAGGCGTAGGAGCATGCTAGGGGGGCTTGGGGGTTCTTCTCTCACCGTTCCCCCTTCTTGGGGCTTATTTTGGGGCCGAAATGGGCGATTCCGGCGAGGTTCACCATTTTCGCGCTGGTGGGTGATGTGCGGTCGAACCAGGGCCCGCACAACCCTTGTGCAGCCCCGTTCTGTCCGTCCATCAGCTCGGCGCGCTGTGGCTGGGGCTCGGCGCGTAGTGGGCTTGTGCGGTCTGTTGTGGGACCGCATATCCTAAGGTACGGCCCCATAACGACCGCCCAACCCTGGGTTTTCGACCGTTGAGTATTACCGTTGTACAGTGCACCGGAGTGTGCGGCCAGGAGCTGGCCGCATAACCCTTTGTGCGGCCAGGTGCTGGCCGTACGTCATCTGGTGCCGTTGCCTGGGTGTGCGGTCAGATCTGGACCGCACAACCCTTGAACGGCGAAACCGTAGCCGCCTTTCCCTAGTGCGGCTAAGGACTAACCGTTCAGGTTTAATACCGTTGGGAGACGAGCGGCCAAGAGCTGACCGTTCCTCACCCATGTATGGCCAAGAGCTGGCGGCACATCTGTTGAACGGGCCCATGTTGGCCATTCTTCAGCCCGTTTGGACCTGGGTAGAACGGTCCCGTGCTGGCCGTTTAACCCTGGTGTGGTCCCTGTGCGACCGCACATCCCTGAGCGGCCCAGTGTGGACCGTTCAAGGGGACAGGTCATGTCGGCGTGTCTCTCGTCGTACTGAGTTGTACCGGGAGATGTCGTTGTTGGCTTCTGTCACCGTGCGACGGTATTGGTACGAAGGGCGTTCCTTGTACCGTCCGGTTGCGACGTGGTTTTCTGTTGACTTGAGAGTCTACTCCGTAGTGACCCTCCACTAGTCGTAGCCTGCTTACACGCGTGTGGTCCCACCAGGAAGTGGTGGAGAGGCTACCCTTAGAGACGGTTTGTGGACCGGTTTCCGTCGGGCCCCACGTCTTGCAGCCAGAGTCCGACTGATGGGAAAACCGGTTATAGGGTCAGACTAGGGACGCACGGTCTGTGTGTGCACACGTGGTTGGGGGCGGTTGGACCCACGCTGACGAGCGTGACCTTAGCTAGTCACTCGTTTGTGGTTACTTGTGCGGTGTTCGTGCCTTTGGTAGGAGCTACCACGTCAGGCAGTTCACATGCGGTGCGGTGTAAGACGTCAGGGGATGCTACCGACTGTGCTTCTAGTGGGAGGTACTCATGTCGAGTCGGGAGTGACAAACTGTCAGCCTTTGCAACTTCAACCTTCGGGCTTTGTCGTGTTGACCGCAGTGTTTCGGTCGTTCCACCGTGGCACGTGTGTCGGTTTTTGTGCCATGAGATCGGTGTTTTGTAGATTGCAGGGCTTCCCTTTTCGAGATACTCACTTACTGCTAGCGTAGCGGTTTCTCCGGTTGCTAGGTAGGGTTCGAGTGATCCCTACTGAGTCTTGTTATGAGACTCATTCCCTGCGTATTTTCACCGTGTTTCAGGTGAGTCGCGGCCGCAAGGGAGCGCGTCTGAGGCTCAGCGTGGTTCGGGTGCCCAGCGTTAGTGCCAGAGGTCAGAGCCGGGGTATGCCCCGTGTAGCTGTACTTTCCTTTCTGATCTATGTACTAGTTGTGGACTACTGCTGTTGTTATTTTATTATATCTTGTGGACCATGTATCATATAAACTGTTAATTTATTTCATGCTTAATTATATAACTGTTTAATTTCTGTAATTCTTTGTGATGCCTGCGTAGTCTCCACACCATCCTTTTAACCCTTCCAAGTCTTCGGACTCGTGGGTGGCGGTGCGAGTCTCGGGTTATCGGGCCTTCGCGGTAATCAGATTCTCGGGTCGTTAGACCGCAGCCCGAGGACTCGCCGCGGGGGTGCCTGGTGTCTCGGGCATCATCGACCTCAAGATGCGGAGTGCTCGCTGGCATGAGCACGTTGGGGAGCTGGGTCCTAGCGTCGTGGATGAGTTGACAGCAGTTGCCGCGAGGAGCGTGTGCCTGGTTGTTAGCGCCTTCAGGCTGTGGAGGCACCGCTTCCTGGATGCCGTGCGTGAGCTGGAGACCAGCCGGGCCCTTCAGGTGGGGGCCGAAGGTCGTTGGAAGGAGTCCGAGGCTGCGAACGTCAGACTTCAGGAGCAGTTGTCTCAGCTTGAGTCGGGGCTGACTGGGATGAAGCGCGACCGGGATGCTTTCCAGGCGCGAGCTGATGCGGCCGGCCAGCGTGCTGCCAAGCTGGAGGCAGAGGCCCGAGCCATGAAGGCCCGTGGCCAGAAGATTGAGGCGGAGCACGCTAGGCTGCGCATGTCTCTGTCCTCGGCCGTCGAGGAGGCTGTGGAGGCTTTTCGTTTATCCTCGGATTATAGGGATGAGCTGACGGAGGCGGCCCTAGAGTACTACGGGCCGGCACGTGACCGCGGCTTCTGGGAGGGCTGGAGTGCTGCCGTGAGGGCCACAGCTGAGTACCTCGACCTCGAGGCCCCGGTTCTACCTCCTCCTTCAAATCCGTACGGCTCGAAGGCCGATGATGAGGAAGAGAGGCCTGACCCCGTAGAGGCGGGCGCCGAGCGCTGGCGAATGAGCACCTGCGGAGGTTACTGTGGTGGACTTGAGCAATGAGCCACCTCCTCCTAGCGCTGCTGCTGTGCGTGCGCCTGCTGAGCCCAGGGCACACGATGATGTAACCAGGGCAGGTCCTTGAGAGGACGCCCCCAGCTATCTTTTCCTTACTTTTTCTGCACTTTTCGAGGCAGTAGCCTCTGTTTGTAATTTCTTCTTTTTGGAAATGGAAACCTTCCTTTTATCTGTAAATCTTGAGATTTCTTCCTTATATTTCCCTCCTTCTGAACCGTCACGAGATCCTCTAGGGATACGAAACGGCGCCCTTGATGAGGGCTTCTGAAGGAGCGTGACCTTCGGGATCCGTCGCTTCGATTTCCACGGATTTGATTGAGGCGGTAGGAGTCCTCATGCTTCTGGGGACTCTGCTTCCCCTATAAATGGTGGCTCTCGCAGCGTTCCAGCAATCATCTCTGTGCCAACGAATTGTCGTAGGTAGCTTCCCTAGAGAATGTCCTCAGGAGAGTCTGGTACCTCGTCGGATGATGAATCGCTGCCGGCTCGTCATCAACCCTTGGTCCTCCGGGGGAATCCAGCGCCGGTACCGTGGCGGCCGTGGCCTGCGCTTGGAGAGGGTGTCCCGGCTCCTGAGCAGTACAGGATCGGGTACCTGGACGGCTAGCGGGAGGCCTTGGAGAAGGTTAACCGCTTGTATGCTCGCAGGGGAATCCTGCTTCTTGAGTCGGATAGGTTCCGTCCTTGATGGGACGAGAAGTGTCAGGGTAGCGCTGCTTTCCAAACTTCAGCTATTTTCCCTTGCTTGTCTTCGCGGTGTATAACCGTTGCTTGCTCCTTACAAGTGCTCGGTGAGATGCTCCTTGTCGCTGGAACATTTCCTACTTTCTGGTAGGAAGGATCGTAAGGAAGGGTGGAATCTGTTTTCCATTCTTCCACTCGGTGGGCCTGGCCGTGCGGCTTGGACGACGGCGGTGGGCTTCTCAGTTTGCAGGCATGGCCAGTACGCTGAGGTGGCCTTCCTAATGAGTTGGCCTCGTAGTACCGCTATCTCTCGTTGGCTTGCGTGGGTCTGCTGGTTCCCTGTAACGGGTGGACCTCGCTGGCCTTCCTTCAAGCGGGGGTGGCTGGAGCTACTGGCTAGTTTTCCTCGTGCAGGCCTTCTACCGGTGAAGCCCTTTGTTGGCCTGAGGGCTTTGTCCCTCTTCTCTGACATAGGAGGCTTCTCCGTAGGTACTCTACCACAGAACAAAAAAATTGGTACCTACGCCTGCTTGAAGTAATATTAGCATGATCGTCGACAGAGGATGGTATCCGGGAAGCGAGTCGTTGGAGTCATACGTCATCATCGTCGAGCACGTTTTATCTCTCCATGTACTTATATTTGGCCCATGTGAGGGTACTTTGCCAATTTTCTGGCAACTTGTACTTTGACTAAAGAAATATAAATTCTTTGATTCTGAGCCAATACTGATGTGTACCTTTTACTAGAGTTCTTCTGCATGCTTTCCTGGGCGATCCTCCGTGCTCGTCTTCCACAGTGCTCGTGTCCTCCCGGGGACCCTTGAGTTACCTTCTCGTTTTCAAGGGGAGCGATGGTCACCTTTAGGGAACCCTTAGGTTACCACTTCGTTTTCAAGGGGAGCAATGCTCGCCTCTAGGAAATCCTTAGGCTACCTTCTCGTTTTCAAGGGGAGCGGTGCTCGCCTCTAGGGAACCCTTAGGTTACCACTTTATTTTCAAGGGGAGTAGTGCTCGCCTCTAGGGAACCCTTAGGTTACCCTCTTCTTTTTAAGGGGAGCGGTACTCGCCTCTAGGGAACCGTTAGGTGCTCGCCTCTAGGGAACCCTTAGGCTACCTTTCTATTTTCAAGGGGAGCGGTGCTCGCCTCTAGAGAACCCTTAGGCTACCTTTTTGTTTTCAAGGGGAGCGGTGCTCGCCTCTAGGGAACCCCTAGACTACCTTTTTATTTTCAAGGGAAGCGGTGCTCACCTCTAGAGAACCCTTAGGTTACCTTTTTCTTTGTTCGTGGGTAACTTACCCTAGTGGAGTATGGCTGGTGACGTTTCACTGGAAGAACTTTCAGAGGTTGACGAAGTTCCATGTCCTGGGCACCTCTCTCCCCCCAAGTGTCACTAGCATGTACGCTCCTTTGCCGAGTGCTTCTGCTACTCGGTATGGGCCTTCCCAGTTAGGTGCGAGTTTTCCTGCGGCTCCTTGCGGGTCAGCCACACTTGCTCGCCGTAGGACCAGATCTCCGGGGGAGAAGTGTCGCTCCTTAACTCGGGCATTGTAATACTGCGCCAGCTTCTGCTGATATGCCGCAAGCTTTATCTGGGCGTTGGTTCTTCCTTCTTCGAGCAAGTCTAGGTTTTCTCGCATTGTCTGGTCGTTCCTGGCGTCATCAAAATGTCCCACTTGTAACGAGAGGTTGGATATCTCCACCAGGACTACTGCCTCAGCTCCGTAGGCGAGATGAAAGGGAGTCTCCCCTGTGGCGGCTCTAGCGGTGGTCCGGTGAGCCCATAGGATGCTGGGGATTGAATCAATCCATGCGTCGCCTGCTTGGTCCAGGCGAGTCTTGATGCAGTGAAGTAGAGTTCGGTTGGCGTTTTCCACCAACCCGTTGGCTTGGGGATGTCCCGCTGAGGTGTAGTGGTTCCAAATCCCCAACTCCGAGCACTTCTCCTGAAAGGTGGTGCTTGCGAACTGTCTGCCGTTGTCGGTGGTGAGAACCCTGGGGATCCCAAACTGGCAAATGATGCTCCGTAGCACGAATTTCCAAGCTGCTTCGCTTGTTATTTTTTCTAATGGCTCGGCTTCGATCCATTTGGTGAAGTAGTCGATGGCGACTATGAGGAATTTCTTCCTCCCTTGTGCCTCAGGGAAGGGCCCCAGTATGTCAACCCCCCACCGCGCAAACGGGCGAGGCTCCGTCAAGGCGTGGAGCTGCGTCGCCGGCTGGTGGTGCAGGTGGGAGTACTTCTGGCATTGGGGGCACCTTCGAACGTAGTTGAGGCAGTCTTGCTGCAAGGTGGGCCACCAATACCCTTGTCGGATCAGCGTCCTCGCGAGTGCTCGCCCTCCCACATGACTTCTGCAGAGTCCTTCATGGACTTCCTGGATGGCCTGGTTGGCTTCCGTGGGGAGGAGGCACTTGAGTAGAGGGGCTGAGAGGGACCGGCGATATAGTCGGCCGTCCACCATAGTGAAGTGGGCCGCTCTTGCCCGCATGCGCCGCGCTTCGGCGTGGTCGCTAGGGAGCTGCTGCCGAAGGAGGAAATCGAGTAGAGGATCCATCCAAGAGGGTTCGTAGCCGATGGCATTTACCTGGAGTGCTGGATCATCTATGCTCGGTACTAGAGAGCCTGGGCCTTGATTGTTGTCCTTGATCGGAACTTGATGTCGAATTCTCCCAACTCGATGGCCCACTTGACCAGTCTTCGGGACGCATCAGGGTTCTGAAGGATTTGCCGGAGGGGCTGATCGGTGAGGACGATGATCGGGTGGGCCAGGAAGTATGGTCGTAGCTTGCGAGCAGCTGTAATCAACGCGAAGGCAAACTTTTCAGTTCGTAAGTACCGGAATTCCGGTCCTTGTAGTGCTCGGCTGACATAGTAGATAGGCTTCATGACTCCTGTCTCCTCCCTCGTGAGCACAGCACTCATGGTGCTGGGTGTCATGGATAGCTACAAGAGCAGCTGTTCCCCCCTTGGGGTTTGGCGAGGACAGGAGGCGTCATCAGGTAGCGCTTCAATTCTTCGAACGGCTGCTCGCACTCCTGGTCCCAATCGATCCATCCCTTCTTCTCCGGTGCCAGGTTAGCCTGCTTGATCAGTCGAAAGAAGGGTAGACATCGTTCGGCGGCTCGGGATAAGAACCGGGCCAGAGCGGCGACGTGCCCGATGAGGCACTATACGTCCCTCACCCGCTTGGGTCGCTCCATCTCCAATACTGCTTTGATCTGATCGGGGTTGGCTTCGATTCCTCGGTGAGTAACGACGAAACCTAGGAACTTGTCTGACCGCACCGCGAACGCACACTTAGGAGGGTTGAGTTTCATGTTGTACCTTCTGAGCATGGTGAAGGTTTTCGCCAAGTCGCGCAAGTGCTTGGCTGCTCGGAGGCTTTTCACGAGCATGTCATCGATGTAGACCTCCATGTTGCGGCCGATCTGCGAGTCAAACATATGGTTGACTAGGCGTTGATACGTAGCTCCGGCGTTCTTCAGCCCGAACGGCATGCGAGTGTAGCAGTATAAGCCATGATCGGTGATGAACGCGGTCTTGTCTTTATCGGGCTGGTGCATGTTGATCCGATGGTACCCTGAATAGGCATCGAGGAAGCTCATCATTTCATGCCCGGCCATGGCGTCAACCAACTGGTCGATCCGTGGCATGGGGAAGCTATCTTTGGGCGTGGCTTTGTTAAGGTTGGTGTAGTCCTCGCACATCCGCCATTTCCCATTGCTCTTGGGAACCAGGACTACGGTGGCCACCCAATCTGGATACTGGGTAGGCCGGAGCAGTCCTGATCGCAATTTTTTTCCCACTTACTGCCTGATGATGGCTTGTCGCTCGGGGTTGCACCGTCTCCGGCGTTGCTGTACTGGGCGGCAGTTGGGGTCCAACCTTAGTTGGTGCGTGATGACCTCCGGGGGAATTCCGAGGAGCTCATCCTCGGACCAAGCTAACACATCCTGATTGGCTGCGAGGAAGCTTGCATACGCTTGTTTATCGTGCTCGGACAAGGTAGCGCAAATCTTCAGTGATCTGCTTGGGTCGTCCCCAACTTGAATGAGGTATAAGTCCTCGGCTGGCG
This sequence comes from Amorphophallus konjac, assembly GCA_022559845.1. Taxonomy (NCBI): domain Eukaryota; kingdom Viridiplantae; phylum Streptophyta; class Magnoliopsida; order Alismatales; family Araceae; genus Amorphophallus; species Amorphophallus konjac. Next base: position 118,064 of record JAHNEJ010001995.1, read on the forward strand.
CGCTCGTGCTCGGACCTGGATCTTCGGTCCTCGCCTTCTTTTCGTGTGGTGCCTCTTCGGGACGTCGGTCGCGGGTGGAGATAAGGTAGCACCTCCTGGACTCCCGTTGATCGCCCCGGACTTCCCCTACCCCATGGGGGGTAGGGAACTTAAGCTTCTGATGGTAGGAGGAAGGGACGCCTCGAAGCCTGCCGAGGATTCCTTGGCCGATGATGGCATTGTATCCTGTCATTGCACGGACCACAGTGAAGTTGGCGAGGAAGGTTACCTCTTTCGGTGCCGTCCCGAACGTGATCGGGAGCGAGATACGCCCTTCCGGGCAGACAGTCGTGCCGAAGAATCCATGCAGCGGCGTGTGCAATGGCCCGAGTCGTGACACGTCCACACCTATAAGTACAAGACAGTCATACGCGATAACGTCGGGTCCACTTCCATTATCTACCAGGATGCGGCGCACAGTACATTGATTGATGGTGGCGGAAACCACCAAAGCATCAGAATGGGGCGTCGTGACGCCGTTAAGGTCATCCTCGGAGAAGACTATGGGGTCTCCCGGGTGGCCTGAAGGGGAAAGCTCCCTTGGGGTTTCGTCACCTTGATCCGCCGTGTTGATAGCCGTCGCGTACCAAAGCCTTCTGCTCGCGTTGTCTCCCCCCGCAGCGGGCCCCCCAGAGATCATCATGATCTCCTTTCCGTTGGGCTGATTGTCGATCGGGGGAGGCGTCTTCTGTCGTCTCTCGACGTTTTTAGCGAGGAACTTATCACGGAGCCCTTTGCGTACGAGGTCCTCGATGGCATCCTTCAGATTGATGCAGTCGGCGGTGTCGTGGCCATGGTCCCGGTGGAAGTGGTAGTACTTCTTCTTATCCCGTGAGTTGGGATCCGACTTCATCCGCGAGGGCCACTTGAGGAATGGCTCCTCGTGAATCTCCATCAGGATCTGGTCGGGCGGGGCCGTCAGGGGTGTATAGTGACGGTAGCCACCCCTTTCCTTCTCGGAGCGATCATGGTGGTCCCCGTCACGCCGCTCTCGCTTGCTCCGACCCTCGCGCGGTGGGTCGGCAGTTCTTTTACAGTAGGGCTGGTCGGTCACGACCGTGCAGCGTAGGGCCGCTGTGTTCTCCTGGCAATGCGCGTGCTTTTGGGCTAGCGCGAGGAGATCTAGAAGGGTCGTTGGGGTTTCGACTCCGAGCGCGCGTCGGAGGATGTTGTCTGGCATCCCCCGAGTGAGCGCCGTGGTGGCGATGCCGACGTCGAGATGGGGGATCCGGAGTGCCTCCGCGCGGAAGCGAGAGACGAAGTCCCACAGCGTCTCTTCCTTCCCCTGCCTGAATGCGAGCAAGGTTACTGCAGACTTGGCTACCTTTCGGCAGCCCACAAAGTTCTCCTTGAACAACTTCTTGAGCTGCTGGAAGGAGGAGATCGTCCCGGCCGACAGGGACTCGAACCATGCTCGGGCATTCTCCCGAAGGGTCGTGACGAACGCCAGGCACTTCACGGTGTTCGAGGCCTGGTGAAACACCAGGTGGGACTCGAAGCCGTGCAGGTGGTCGGTCGGGTCGGTGGTGCCATCGTAGGAGGTAAATGATGGCAACTGGAGCTTTGGTGGGATGGGGGCTTCCATGATTTCCCTGAAAAAGGGAGCATGGAAGTCCTTGTTGTCGTCGATGAGGCCGCAGCTCTTGGCGGCCAGGAGGACGTCATCTAGGTACCAGACCTTGTCCTCTATTTCATCGAACCGTTGGACCAGACGGTCCATCTCCGGGTTGGAGTGGAGAGGGCTGCGTCCCCTAGACGCGGGCACGCTGCGCGATCACCGGTTTCTTGCGACGGAGGCATGGGATGCCTCTCGTACCTGCCGGAAGTTCTCTCCGGCCTGGCCTCCCTCGCCCTCTCGTCGCTCGGGTGGGGCATTTTGGGGCCTCTAGTCCCAGAGCTCTCGGTAGAATTCCGCTAGGGCTCGGATCTCCTGGCAAAGCTCGTCTAGGTCACTTGAGGTGACCTCTTGTCGGTGGTGCGTGGAAGAAGCTTCCTGCGATCCCCGGCGGGAGTTGAGTCCTTGATGGGAACCCCACCCCCGGTTGCTGGAGTTGCGGAGGCTTCCACGGGGCGCCATAGCTTTTTGCTCGTGATTCCCACAGACGGCGCCAAGAAGTGTAGCGGCAGGAAAATGGTTCCTAGGCCACGTACCACCTTCTCTATTTATTTGTTGGGGAAGTCATCTCGCGCCCGTGGATGCCTGCACACACCAAGAAACCAAAAGGGCGTCAGAAGGAGTCCCGGGTGTTACCCCAGGGGACAACCCTCCGATGCTTAAGTCAGCAAGAGATTAATGAGCAATAGAGAGGAGCAAGGTGAGAGAGAAGTAGGTCCAAGAGGCGTGTAGATCCTCTGTACGCGTGCTCACCGCTCCCAGTGGGCTCTCGGAGAGTGCTCGCTGGGTGGTAAGGCCGCACAGGAGGAAGAAGCTCTCTGGATGTAGCAGACGTCCCTCTCGTCGTGGTTGCTAGTAGAGTTGCTCTCTTCTCAGTAGGAAGCTCTAGGGCAGGAGTATCCTCTTGCGTAGTAGTGTGGGATTTTTAGTAGAAGAATCTACCGTGATCTTCTCTTCTGTCGATGTCCCTTTTATATGGGTTGTCCTGGAGCGAGGGCCTCATCCCTTGATAGGGAATGGTCCATTTAGTTGGAGTAACGTTCCCCGCTATGTTGGCGGGAGTTTCCCGTTGGAGGGCGATAGCCCCGACATCGGCCGGTCCCTGGGCGGGTCTTACGGCACCCATGGTGCGTGCTCGCCCGTTATGGGGTCAAGGCCGACGTCGTGGGGGGCAACAGTCGGTCGTCGGATTGTCCTCCGGCGAGAACTGCGCTTGGGCCGGCCTCATCGTGCATCATGGAATCTGATGCTCTGTTGGGCCGGTCTCCTTCTTATTGGACAGAGCATGCGCACTCGTCCCTTGCCTGGGCTCAGCATGTTGTGCGTGCTCGCCCGTTATGGGGTCAAGGCCGACGTCGTGGGGGGCAACGATCGGTCGTCGGATTGTCCTCTGGCGAGAACTGCGCTTGGGCCGGCCTCATCGTGCATCGCGGAATCTGATGCTCTGTTGGGCCGGTCTCCTTCTTATTGGACAGAGCATGCGCACTGATCCCTTGCCTGGGCTCAGCATGTCCAAACCTTAATGGGCCGCGCGTGCGTGGGACGTTTCTGGGTCAAACCAGATTTACCCTCCTCAACTATCAAATCAAATCAAGTGAGATATCACATAGTTAATCTAGGAGATCACAAGGAAGTTAACCCACTTACTATCATAATAAAATGTGACAGTTAAGATATCTCACTTATCTTAATCCGAACTAAGTTTAATACTTTACCAAAGAGGTGGTTATTCTTTTTTGAAGATTTGTGAACGAGAGTTTTTTTTTATTTTATTTCTAAATGTGATAGGATTTGACGGATCAGAAGTCCCCTCTTCTTATCCAAGTCGCTCTCCTCGGGAATATGTCAGCTGCCCTTGTACAGTCTCTACCTGGACAGGCAGGCGTCCGTCATGTCAGTTTTTGGTTTCGGTTTGCACCCCCTCGGTGGATGTGTAACCTGAAAATAAAAGCTTGAGCTCCAAAATCGATTATATCAAAATTATTAGACTAACAAATTTATATATTTTAAAAATTTATAGAAATAATTGCATTACATAAATAATTGCATAATTGTCACTTTATATAGTTATTATTATTATTACCCTCGTATGTTGTGTCCCTGTGGTTTTGATGATTGGCTTTGATGTGAGTTAATCTTTTGATGATTGGTTTTGATGTGAGTCAATCACTGTGAGTCATATTGCTGTGTGAGTCATCATGCTGTTATTCAGTCATTTTCTGATCATAATGCAGTCTCTCATATGTTCAGTTAATTTGCTGTTCAGTCAGTTCATCAGATCATGAAGCATTGCATTATATGTTCAGTCATGTTATCTGCTGCATAAATCTTTCACATGCATTATTTGTTCAAGTGTAAACTCTGTCAGCATTGTCAGGACTGAAGTGGGTCGACCCCCCTTCTTAGATGGGTCGACCCCCCTAGACTATCAATGTCTATACACTGCCAGCACACACGTTCAAAATCTCTACATGTAAAGTCTACACATCGACTATTCATGCAAAGTCTAGACATTTGATCAAGTTTGTACACTGGTCTTGGCATATGCATTCATAAAGTATATACACTCTTCGGTTGACTTCAACTGAAGTCTGTACATCAGCATGCATTACATCAAGTGTGTACATTGCATAGCATGTTGCGTCTAAGTCTATACATCACTGTTCATGCACTCACTATCAAGTCTACACATTGCTGGGTCTTCATGCATTAACTCCAAGTCTGTACATCGCTCAAAGATTTCCAAGTCTGTACAGCCAATGCACTCAATTGAAGTCTATACATTGGTCTTCATATTTGAAGTCCATACATCGGTCTTCATATTCGAAGTCTGTACATTGGTCTTCATATTGGAAGTCTATACATTGGTCTTCATATTCGAAGTCCATACATCGGTCTTCATATTCGAAGTCTGTACATTGATCTTCATATTGGAAGTCTATACATTGGTCTTCACCTGAAGTCTGTACAGCCATTCTCTTATCAAAGTCCATACATCCTTCTGTTGGAATTTCAAGTCCATACATCGGACTGTTTGAGCAAAGTCTGTACAGCGTGTCACTCACGTTGGAAGTCTATACATTGGGGGTCTTTTACCTACGTTGCTCGAAATAAAGTATATACATTGGACTGTGCCAAAGTCTATACACTGGCAGCACTGTGCAAGTCTATATATTGGCGTTGGTCATCCAAGTATGTACATCGCTTGGCGCTCACCAAGTCTGTACATCCTCCGCCAAGCTTTCCAAGTCTGTACAGCCAAAGTCTGCACATCCTGTTTAGTTGAAGTCTGTACAGCCATCCGCCTCCCCTACCGTCTCAGTTAAGCCTTGATGTCTGTACATCCACCGTCTCTTTCAACGTCTCACATTCGTCAAGTCTATTCAATTGTCTTCATGGCATGCCAAGTCTGTACAACCTTGGCATGTGCTTCGCAAAGTCTATACATTGCGTTGGTGACAAGTCTATACATTGGGCTGTAGCTTGCTTGAAGTGAAGTCTACACATTGATTCACTCTTCAGGACTCTCACTCAAAGTCTGTACAGCATGCTTCGTTGTTCAAGCTTTCAAAACTCTATACATCGCTCTTGACCTAAAGTCTGTACAGCCGTTTCTTTGGCAAGTCTGCACATCGTGAAGTCTACACACTCGATTGCCTTGCTTTGCTTCAAGTCTGTACAGTCTCTCCCTCAGCAAGTCTATACACTGGGGTCGTCAGCTGAAGCTACAGCATGTCTGTACATTGGGTTCTCATGCATGTTAATAGCAAGTCTAGACATTGTCTGTCATGCACGCAGTCAAGTGTATACACTCTACACACTTGGTTAACTGATGCTTTAAGTCCATACACTCATTCCCTTGGTATGTTAATGCATTTAACTGAAAGTCCATACACTGAGCTCGCATGAAGAACTTCAACTCTATACACTCTCACAGTGTACACACTTACTCACTTACTGATTCTAAGTATATACATTGTGTTGCATTGCTTGAATTTCCTCAAGTCTTTACACTAAGCTCGCATGAAGACTCAAAGTCTATACACTCACTCAGTGTTCACACTTGCTCATTTGCTGCTTATAAAGTCTATACATTGCATTTTTCAGTATGAGTTATCAAGTCTATACACTTGATTCCTTCATGCATTTCACAGAAGTCTAAACAATCCCTCCTGTTATGATAATGCATTCTTCAGCAAGTATATACACTGAGGTCGCATAAAGTCTTACAAGTCTATACACTCTCTCAGTGTACACACTTATTCATTGCTGCTTCTGAAGTATATACACTCGTGTTAAAAGCCTGAACTAACTAAGTAGATACATTCCTTTTGTCTTTGTCTGCAGGTGATTTAGGCTAATGAAGGGCACGTGATCCGAGGGCTGACAGGAAACTGACACGTGGCCAAATATCTTGGGCGGGAAATGTGGAACACACGCGCCCAGTGCTGCTCCTGCTCGAGCCGCTATATAAGAAAGACTCTGTTGTCTGAAGGAGGCTGATTGAAGTAGAAAAGAGAAAAAGAGAAGCAGAGAGCAGAAGAAGAAGAGTGAGCCGAAAGATGAGAACAGAAGAGGGCTGATCGAGACTGAGAGTGAA
>JAHNEJ010001994.1:0-128711 GCA_022559845.1 Amorphophallus konjac
GTGTTGACTTGGCATGTGCGTACGTTTTTACTGCTTTAGACTGTACTTTCTGTTGGACTGGACTCTGTTGTAGCTGTAGCTGTTGCTGTTCTTTCTTTCAGCTTGTCGTTGGTTGTCCTGCTTTATTTCTATTTCTTTGTGCCTCCACACTCCTTTTTAGCCCTTCCGAGCCCTCCCGGCTCGTGGGCGGCGGTGCGAGTCTCGGGTTATCGGGCCTTCCCGGTAATCGGATTCTCGGGTCGTTACACTTTTGGCTTCTGGTGTGTGCATACTTCCACGGGTGCCGTACGACTTCTCCACTCAACAAATAGAGAAGGTGGTACGTGATATAGAAACCAGATTTCAACCTCTAAAAGTACCCTTCTCTTCCTTAATTTTTATTTCAAGAGAAAAAAAGGTAAAAATTTACAACCAAACACCCTATAAAGTGTTATCTTTGCTTTTTTATTTTTTTTGTCAAATTATTTTGACGTGATCATTATGCTATTATCTAACGTGATGTATATCTTAAATAAAAAATAAATATAAATAATACAAAATTTAAATTTATATTATTTTTATTACGTCACATCAGATGTAGTGACGTGGTGTCAAAGTTAAAATAATTTGACATGAATTTCACTTAATTTTCTTTTTTAAAAGATTGACATAGTTAGAAGGTGGTGTCGCATAAAGTGTTTCTTCCGTCGTTTCTTCCGTCGTGCAACTTCTGTCCCGACGTCTTCCCGGAAGTTTGCAAACACGTTAGAAAGCCCCCACTCTCTCTCTCTCTCTCTCGATCTCTTAGTGAGGGGTTTTTGGTGGGGTATCTAGGGTTCGTGCAGGCATGAGCTGCGGAGCCCCCAAGCTTCCCCTCTGCTCCCACGGGACGCCTCAGAATTCCACCATCCCCACAAGAAGAAGAGGCATCGCCCCTCGTACCAAAACCATCTCCCTCGATCCCATCACTTCCCACAGATCGCTCTCATTTCCCTCCTCAATTCCCCCTTCCCCGTTTGTTTCGCTACCCATCTCGCCGTTGCCCCGGATATCCTGCTCTCGCCCTCCCCACACCCATGTGAACGGCGATGGCGACCGGGAGCAGCAGCCCCTCTTGAAGAGCTGCGTCAGAACTCTGGCGGCGCTGCTCGTTGGGTCCCTGTTCTTCGTCGGGAGGCTTGGGTGTAGGCCGGCTCTTGCGGCGGTTGATGCCCAGAGGAGCAACTCCGGTGCACCGATGGTGGAGGAGGTGGGGACACAGGAGGAAGTGGAGCAAGAGGAGGATGAGCTGGCGGCGAGGATGCTGGAGACCAACCCGAGGGATGTGGAGGCTCTGAAGATGGCGCTCTATGCGAAGATGAAGAAGGGCAGGACCAGGGAGGCCGTGGAGTACGTGGAGAGGCTCATTGATGTGGAGCCGGAGGAGGTGGAGTGGCGGCTCCTGCAGGCCCTCTGCTATGAGCTCATGGGGCGGTTTTCCAGGGCCAAGCAGCTCTTCAAGGATATCCTGGAGGAGAGGCCCCTTTTGCTTAGAGCGTTGCATGTATGGACATTCCCTTCCATTTCCGTTCATTTTCCGTTGTTCTGATTTTTGAATTCCCTCTTACAGATAAAAAAGGCCATTCCGTGAACATACTTGCCCCCATTGTTTTGTTTAATTATGCACAATTGTGTTTCTCTTTTAATCTATAATCACAATTTCATATGTTTGTGCATTCTTGTTTGTTGCTTCTGCGGCTTGTGCTGTTTCTTACTGTTCTAGATAACTGTATGTTACTTTATGTTTTAATCTTGTTTGCAGTGGTGTGCTTCATGATTCTATGGAGATTTTATATGAAATTATCCCACATCTAGCTGTCTATATCATTAGAATGGTTCGCCTTGCACGTCTCCGCAAGTGTCAGTTTGTTCTGTAGCTTAAGAATGAGCAGAGAGGATGCTGGCTAAGAATGAGCAGATAGGATGTTGGCAATAAGTTTTGAATAGCTCTAAAAATTTCGTGCATCCCACTTGAGGGTTTCAATGGCGTTTCATTCCCCTTTTCCATGGGGCCAAGTTCTTGCTGCCTTTGGCTTTTCATATTACTGAGGTGATTGATTTACATGCCTCACTAAAGCTTAAAGCATATTTTGTTTTGATAATGATTTTCAACAAGCAAAAGATGAATTTATTGTGTCTATAGTCAATGTTTATCATTAAAAAATTGTATTTTTCCCTTGGCCTTCTCTCCTGTGCATCACATTCTGTGGGTTTGAGGATTATCTTCTTGTTTCCTTTCGACCTCATTGTTGGGTGATTGTTAAAAGTATCCTTGTTGCATTTCGTATTAACTTCTTTTGCCATGTTTGCACGTATTCAATAAATCCTCTGTAGATCCTTGTCATTTTTGTTCAGTTGGAGAACTGTCATGAGAACTTCATTGCTGTTTGTTCAGGCTTTTGGTATCATCTTCTACATGAAATGCATCTTGTTACCCATGATAAATCTTGTTACTCATGATAAAAGGTAAATTGTTAGACATTAAGAAGGGAAATCCAAATTAAGAATATTGAGAACTTAGACATAGAAAATGGAGCAGTTAATAACTTAATATGGCATATGTTTAAGGATGGATATATGATGATTTTCTAGCCCTTTCTAAGTTTTTTTTCATAAGGAATTATTTAAATTTTCTTTTCTTTGGTCTTCTTTTCCCTTTTTCCTTATGTTGGTGGATGAATCTTCATTGTAAATGTTTTGTTTCCTTGGCTATTGGATGTCGAAGTATAACAGTGCCATTTTCTTGGAAGAGATTTTCTTTTTACTACCAGATAGAAAATGAATATATATCCTTTCCATATTCCCAGGGGCAACTCTAAAGGAAATGGTTAAGTTCTGGTTTGAAACATGGGGTATGGAAATGCACGTTCAAGTTCAGTTACCATTTTCTGTTATCTTTTTGTTCTTAATATAGTATCTTGAAGAATGCCTGTGTTCACCACGTGTGTCATCAGTTGTCCATGATGGACTAGTGCTTGCCGTACATGATCTCAATTGCACAATGGTTCATATATTGCTCTAGATGTCATAGTATTCTAGGCAATATATATATATATATATATATATATATATATATATATGTCGCTTACTGTTTCAAGAGTTTTTGATTAAAGCATTCACAAGTAAATTGTGCCTCTTAGATGTAGCTGTGAACGTGCCTCCTGTTCAGTGGGCCATCCTCCGTGTCTTTTTTAGTAAAATGAACTCTTCATATATTGTTCATATATTGCTCTAGATGGGCTAGTGCTTGCCGTACATGATCTCAATTGCACAATGGTTCATATATTGCTCTAGATGTCATAGTATTCTAGGCAATATATATATATGTCGCTTACCGTTTCAAGAGTTTTTGATTAAAGCATTCACAAGTAAATTGTGCCTCTTAGATGTAGCTGTGAACGTGCCTCCTGTTCAGTGGGCCATCCTCTGTGTCTTTTTTTAGTAAAATGAACTCTTCAGCAACATACTTTTCTGAAACTGGGACTGTTGGGTGCATATTTGTCTGTTATCTGTGACTAGGTAAACAACCAAAAAGATGAGCCTACTCATAATGCTTGTTCACTTACCTTCTGGTGATGCGGAGGAAATAACTTAACACATCTTTCATTTAGGGCCTAGCATTGGTGATGCACAAGAATTGTGAAGGGCCGGCTGTTTTTGACATGCTGAATAAGGCTTTGGAACTGGCACGCCTTGAGCAAAGAGTTGCTGAGGAACGCAACATTAGAATCTTGATTTCACAGATGCATGTTATAAAGGTAAATTTTCGAACTAGGCATATGTGATGGTCTTTCAGGATGCCATTTCATTTAGTTTATGCATATGCAGAAAATTGATTCAGTCCTGTGGTATCTTTTATGACTAAATAGTCGTAATCGAGAAACACTATTATGCCTTGCAGGGTGACTTCGAAGAGGGCTTGAAGCAATTCAAATCACTTATTGATGAGACTAATGTGCAATTTCATCTTTAGATTTTCAATAGGGGGATAAGGATCATCTGGAATATTGCTCCTTTGTATCTATAATCTACATAATGAAGATAAATGTCGTCATGATATGCAGGGTGACTTGGAGGGTGGCTTGGTGCAGTTCCAAAAGCTGGCTGAGGAAAATCCGAGAGATTTCAGACCTTATCTCTGTCAGGTAAAAGATGGATTCCTTGTGTCAGCATCCTTATTAGAAATGTGTACATGTACATGATTTCATTATAGGCAGCTGCTGCTTTGGTCATTAATTCGTTATTCGTTATTATTGTTTTCTATTCTTGTATCTGGTAGAATCATTTTTAACATGGCATACGATAATGATTTGTATATATCTGCTCCAAACACCTGGAACATATGCTAGCGTTCTGGTGCTATGTTCGTTGCTATTTGTGAGAACATGGTGATTATTCAGATTCACACTCCTCCAGACTCCCGTTTCATTTTTCCTTGCATAGTTGGCAAGATAGCCATATCTGTTGTTTCGTCATAATTTAAAGATGTGCTCTATTTGTTCTGCTCGTACTTGTGTCTTTACTGGTAGTTGGAATAAAATAATCTGAATCATTTGCAGTATTGTTTATCCTACATGTCTCACTTTTGTTGCAGGGAATAATATATAGCTTACTAGACAGGAAGCAGGAAGCTGAAGAACAATTTGAGATATATCGGAGCCTTGTTCCTGATGAATTCCCTCAGAGAAATTTTCTTGACGATGTCATATTATCAGCAAAGACAGAACCTCAAGAACAGTCGAAGAAAGACTCTCAGTCCGAATTCTCTGGCAGAAACTAAAAGCCAACTGAATGCTGTAATGGGAGGACGGGTCAGCTTGTCTGAAACTCCTAATCGGTAAATCGTGCTGGAACCAATCTGTTTTCTTTCATTCTTGGTAATAGGAAGAAGGGATCCATTTTTTTTCTTCTCCCATAACCTTAAGAAACGTTTTCCCATCATTTGTTGCTATTGACATCTGAAGATTCATTCACTGCAGTGCTGCAGAGAACATAGGCGAATATTTAACCGGTCCAATTGTCAAAACTGAAGAGTTGAGTTCATTGTTGACAGCGATCCATGTACCATGCAAATGCAGAGAGCACTGTCCTACTCATTGCTATGTGATAAGCACGGGAAAAGGAGACCCATTTTTGCTCACCCGTAGATTTTTCTTCCCAATTTGGTAGTGTTCTCTGCGGAAATTATACTGCCAGGCCATCATGGTGGGAAGATGTGTTTCATTAAAGCCACTGGTTAGGCTATTGCCACTGGTGATTAAGGTCAATATCTATTGCAATCCACTTGGGTTTTGTCTAGTTTGGTATATGGTGTTGCAATTCCTCCCATGGCACGACATTTTCTCCTGGGCGCTGCCTGTCGCTGTGTCCTTTGTCTGCCTGGACCGTATCCCTTCCTCTCTAGTCTACATAGAGGTGCCATGGACTCCTTATGTTCAAGTTGTGGACAAAGACCCTGTAGGATGAACTTGTCCCAGAAGAAGCGGCTGTCGATGTCTGGGCTCGAGTGGAGCTGCAGGTGTAGCTGAAGCCAGACAGGTGCCGCTGGAAAAATGACAGAGATACTCTTGCTTTGTCCTCCTGTTAGCTGATGTACCGAAGTACTTTTGAGCCTATGGAAAGTACCGTTCTGTCGCTCGTTCTGTTTGTGGCTGTTTTTTTCTTCTATTTCGTTCTTTCTTCTTTTTTTTTTTCAGAATGAGAAAGCAAAAACATTACAAGGGCAATCACAAAGGTGCTAGTTTTCATATGCATGGTCACGATTAACATAAGTATAATTTAGGGCTTCAGAATTTCAGGTGGACGGAACTTTCTTTTCGTCTAGGGTTGCAAACTTACAGACTCCTTTTCCATAGGTTTCTAGTATTCTGTAAGTATCTTCCCAAGTTGGAGTTAGTTTTCCTTGGGCTTGCAGGGGTTGGGAAGTTTCAGCTCTTCACATGACTAAGTTCCCCCAAAGAATTATCTTTCACGGACTCTGGAATTGTAATGTTTAGCCATTCATCTTTGATATTCAATAATCTTGAGTCTTGTCGCATCTCGGACTTTCCAGTTTCTGCTGTAGGGCTTAGTCGTTTCGAGTCTTTTGATAACAGATCACTCGAAGAGAAGGGCTTCCAACTTCCAGATGGATGATAGCTTCTGTGCCATAGGCTAGGTGAACGGGTGTCTCTCCAATCTCGGCTCTAGGTATAGTCCTGTAAGCCCATAGAATATTGGGAAGTTCATCTATCCCATTGTCCTTTAGATGTATCAAGTCCGGATTTGAGGCCTTTAAGAAGGGTTTTGTTGACGTTTTCAACCAGACTATTGGCTTGCTGAGGAGCCATAGATGTGAAGTGGTTCTTGATCTTAAACTTAGAACATGTATCTTTGAAGTACGAGTAGTTGAATTGTCTTCCATTGTCACTAACAATAGTCCTGGTGTTTCGAACTGACAAATAATATTTTGCCATACAAAGTTATCAGACAGCTCGATTTGTGATTTTAGCTGTTGGTTCGGCTTCGGCCCATTTAGTGAAATAATCGAAATAATCAAACGTCATAATCAAAAATTTCTTCTAAAGTTGAGCTTGAGGCAAGGGACTTAGTACATCGATTCCCCGTCGAACAAAAGGATACGACTCAATGAGAGATGTAAGGTTGTTGACAAGTTGATGGGTTAGATGGTCATACTTTTGACAATGATCGAACTTTTTTTACGTAAGTAGCGCAATCGATTTGTAAGGTAGGCCACCAATACCCGTGTTGTAGGATGATTCGAGCAATCCATCTTCCTCCTTGATGGACTTCGCAGCATCCTCCGTGAATCTCTTCAACGGCTTTAAGGGCTTTGATGGGTCTTAAGCATTTTAGCAAGGGAGCCGAATAGGACCGTCGGTATAACTGTCTATTGTGGAGGACAAATCTTTGTGCTTGGTATTTGAATCTGCGAGCTTCATCTTTCTCTTCCGGGGAAATGCCATCGTTTAACCAATGAATATAAGGGGTCATCAACGGAAATGATAGTTTCAACTTATGTACTAGGTGTCTTAAGCTCTTCTACCAACACTAGCCGAGTGAAGGAGATAGAGGATGATGAGGCAAGACGGGATAGGGCGTCAACTCGAGCGTTGGACTCTCAAGTTATTTGAATTACTTCGGATGCTTCAAATTCTTGAGATAAAGTTTGGACATGCTAGAGATATTTGATCATTTTATGATTCTCAAACTTCGAATTCACCGTTGACTTTGCTAGCTATGAGTTGAGAGTCGATGAAGATTCATACCCGCATTGTTTTAAACTGTTTGGTCATGCATGTTCCTAAGATAAGGGTTTCGTACTCGAGTGCATTGTTAGACGTGGGAAAATCAAGTTGCAGATGTATTGGAACTCAATCCCCTGTGAAGAAGTGAGGCTGATTTCGGTTCCCCTGCCAATGGAACAAGACAAACTATCTACGTACACTCAAACCGGCCTTCCAGTGATACAAGGATTCCTCAAGGGGTGCCCTACATTCAACAATGAAATCTACCGAGGCCTGCCTTTTGATGGTCGCTCCTAACCTACAAGAAATATCAAATGTGTCGAGAGACAATGTCCATTTTACATATCAATTTGGTACGTTATGTATTGGATCGTATCCGTCAATGACTGAGATGTGTGGTACGTAAGTAATATGTTATTTATATATTTTAAATATAATATGTTTTATTTCATTACAATGCCACTCGTTAGCTTGTTGGTTGGAAACGTTATGGCACCGTCGGGAGATCTTGAGTTTGAAATGGTCAAGATGCACATATTTTTTAATTTTTATTGTTATTTCCTAATGGAAGCCGAAGCAATTTTTAACGACACGAACAATTATGAGTTTCAAACTCAAGACCTAAACTTTATTTAACCACACACTTTAGCCGACTAAGCTGATAAATCTTATGAATACTAACTAATACTTTTATTTATAATAGATATATGAAGATGGATTAATTTTTTATTTTTTCTTTCATCTTAATACGTAATGCTACCATATCATATCGTATCATACAAGTCAATAATCAGTACGATTGATAATATTGGTACATCAAACCTTGAACTATAATGTATTTATGAAACCTCCCCAACATAATACGTATATATATAAATTATTACACAATCAGGTCCACAGGATACATGCATGTAAAACCTGTAGCTTTACCAAATCAACTGATTATTCACATGTTATTTGAACATATATGGGGTTATTTACATATGTTCATTTACGTTTGCATGACTTTGTTGGGGGGGGGGGGGTTTATAGAAAAAAACATTTTAATTTATATTATTTTGTGAGTTATTTTTTGGAATGTGACGTCACACATTTTTTCCCCTGAATTTAAATAGAGATTTTATAACTTATATCTTCCCTTCTCCCAGGACTCATAATTATTCGTTTAAAATTTACATTAAATTTGAATTCGTATTTTTGATCAGATATTTGTTTAAATAAAATATTTAATAAATAATTTAATTATTAATTAAATATAAATTTAAATAATGAGATATTCGTATTAAATATTATCCGACTTTTATGAATCTTTAAATGATTATCTAATAATTTACATAATTTATATATAATTAGTTTAAATCTTAATACGTTACTTGATTTCTCTTTTTTATATTTTTTATCTCAAAATATAATTTAGCGATAAGAATTTCACCTACACCTATTTAATAATTTCTCTCCTATTTTTTATATTTTTTAAAAAATGAAAATAACTCGACATTTCCTTAAGCGGCGACGCAGCAGAAGCCCTTCCGCCCCTCAATCCTTCGACTCTTCTGCTTTCCACAGCGGCGGCGATGCAGCTGCAGCATGGCTCTCGGATTCTTCGCAGCAGGTTTCCCTGCGGCCGCTCCCCCCTCGGAAAATCTCTCGGAAGAGCTTCGGACGCTCCACAATTGGAGAGCCCGACCCGATGCTTCTCCCTCCCATCGGCTCCCCAGAAACCCGCCTCTCCCTTCGCCGTCGCTCCTAGGCTCTGCCCCAGCTTGATGTGTTCTGATCCTTGGGCTCGGTTCGGTGGCCGCCGGGGGCTCTGCGGCGGGGTGCCGGCAGAGGACTACGACAAGGTGGTGGACGAGATCAACCTCAAGTTTGCGGAGGCCCGGGAGGAGATCGACGCGGCGCTGGAGTCCAAGGACACGGTCTACTTCAACGAGGAGGCGGAGTGCGCCCGCGAGGCGGTGAAGGAGGTGTTGGATATGTACGGGGGGTTGCTGAGGAGGATGCCGGAGAAGGAGCGGGCGGCGCTGCAGAGGTCGATGGGGCTCAAGATGGAGCAGCTGAAGGCCGAGCTCCAGCAGTTGAATGAGTGATGTTACTACTCGAGGTTCGTCTACGGCCTGCTGCTGCTGCTTCTTCTCTTCTTTCTGTTTCTTCTTCGGCCATTTTTGGAAGTTTTGTTGTTGAGTTGGATGATCTAGCTAGGGAGGTGGATTAAAATGCTGTTATCCTGGATGGATACTGTTTCTTTTCATTGTACTATGGATATTTGGCGTCGGTTTTCGATTTATAAAACAAGAATTGAAATGGATTCTTTGTCATCTCTAGATCATGCATGATGTAAGTATGTTTGATCGTCTTGGGTTCTGTTTACATGTAATTTCGTACTAACTGCGAATTTGTGGAAAACCTAGGCTGTTGCGGATTATTCCGCTGGAGATGGCCACAGTAATGTTGTGGACAGAAAATGAGAGTAAAAATGCCAGAGAGACGTTTCATAGGTAATATGGATCAGCTTTGAAATCAGGTCTTTTCTATAAATATAAAGGTTGTTTTTTTGTTTCTTGCTAGAGTACAACATAGTCTGAAGAAGCTACCACGCATTTTCTTCTGTGGGATGTAACCGATAAACACTGAAACACATAGGTAATTGCTTGTAAACAGAATTTTGGAATTTAAAGTGGAAGATGCATGGACAAGATTAATTTGTACAAGGTTGAGGTCAGGCTCATGCCTATTTGCTTCCAGGAAGGGGACGAGAAAGGAAAATGTCGACCTTTTCATGTGGCTGCTTGTTCATTTAGCATTCTAGTTGAGGAACAATACATTCGCATCAGTTATGCCTCAATTTTTTTCCATGTAAAATGAGAAGTCTTTTTGTGACACTCCAGATGGGCCCTACATCCTTGAACTCAAAAGGTCAAAATAGCAACAGAGGATGTTTTTCTTGACAACCTCCCAGAAGTGCTAATGAGAAAAATTAGTGAAAGCCATCCAGACCAGATGCCTTGTCTACAGCCAAGCTACATGTGGCTGCCTTTTCTTCTTCAAACAGAATGTTTTGGAAAGCTCATCTTCCTCCTCTCAGGTGATGTTAGGGAGAGAGTTGGCAGTGCTAGGTCTTCATCTATCCTTTGATAATCTGTAGCTTAATAGGGTGTTTGGTTGCACTTTTTTACCTCTTTTTTCTCTCAATAAAAATTAGGAATGGATAGCCTATTTAACCACGTTTGGTAAGCCTCCAATTTTTTAGGATGAATTTTTATCCCGTTGTAACTTCCCCCCAAATAAAAACAAGTCTTTCCATATTTTTTTTAAGAGAGGCACGACGCGTGCTCTCGCGAACAGAACCCCTCCCCTCTCCCTTCTCTTCTCTCCCTCCTCTCCCCTCCTGACGCTCTCTCCCTCTCCCTCTCTCTCTCTCTCTCTCTCTCCAGGCCCCTCCCCCTCCCCCTCCCGGCGCTCCCTCTCTCCAGACCAGAGTTCGCCGACTCGGTGATCCGTACCGGATCGGTTCTTCCTTGATCCGGTACGATACACCTAAAATATATTAACTTTTTTTGTGACTCGACCTGACTCAGCCCGAGTCGGCACGAGTCGGCCTGACTCATTTCTTTCCTGATCCGGTACGATACGCCCGAGTCGGGCGAGTCAAAACCGAGTCGTCGAACCGTGCTCCAGACGACCACGCCGGAGAAGAGAAAGTAGAAAGAGTCTGCGACTGCTCAAGGAATCCGACTTGTCGGATCAAAAAAAAGAAGAAGGGTGTGGCTCTGGTACCATGTGAATAGAATAAGAAGCAAAAATCTGGGAAGAACATAGGAGGTATTCTCCTTTCTTGTTATCCTTGGGGGTGGAAAGCCCCTATTTACACTGAACAAACAAGCGAAATATGGACCCTAATTACAGCAATTTGCATCAGGTAACTGACCCTAATCACAGCCCTAATTGCTCTCAATTACAACCTTTATTTACCCTATTACATCCCTGATTGCTCTCCATTCTAGCTGTTAAACACATGTAATTATGCCAGCTCGATTCTTCTGTTCGCATGGGGCGACCAGGAACAAGGCTAGTTCCCTCCGATGCGTCGCCATCGTCGTCATCGTGCTCCTCTACTGCTCCTCCTCGATCGCCGTCTAGGAAATCAGTGCTCTGATATTAGAGAGAGAGAGAGACTAACATCGACGGCGGCAGCAACAGATGGGCACGGAGGCATCTGAGACAGAGGGGGCCGTCCAGAGGGGGGAGGACCGGTGGGCGGACGGACGGACGGGCGGCGTCGGTGGGCAACTTGGTGGGGCGAGAGAGAGACAGAGAGGTTCGCCGGTAAGTGCCCCAGAGAAAGAGAGAGGTGGGTCGCGTGCTGGTGGATGACACACGAGTGGCGGCGGGGCGGAGCGATGGCTAGAGGGGGGATCACGGGGAGAGAGCAGAGAGAGAGGGAGCGCGGGGGGTTCCATGCGGGGTTAGAGTATAAAGGGAGTTACCCGGAGGGCAGAGGAGAGAGAGAATGGGGTTAGAGTATAGAGGGAGTTACCCGGCGCTCCCTCTGTTATAATAAAAATTTATCTGCCAAACAAGTTTACAAACATTTTAAAAATTATGATTCTTTTACCAAACAGATAATATCATTTTTTAATTTTAAAATTTAAGTTAAAAATAGACACAACATAATTTTTTAGGTAGAAAGAGTTTCTTTAAAAAAATTGTTCCCAAACACCCGATAAGACTTCCGTGTGTTCAATCCATGTTGTCTTGTCTGGAGTGTTTCTTGAGAGTGTATTCGCTCTTGATGTCCTGAACTGCAATGATATCCAAGTTTTTATATTTGGTGTTCTTGTCTTCATGCTTAACATTTGTATGTCATAGTTGAACAAGAATTACCCCAAGACAAAATGTGCAAAGAGTGACACTTATTGATATCCTTTTCAGTGTCGTTTTCACATTTTTTATGACAACTGATGTCAGACTGATCAACTCTCTTAATGCTGTTGGCAAAGTTCTGAGCAGAATTTCGGGTTAGATGCAGTGTGATATGCTGTCAGAACTGTGTGCTTTCAGTTTCTGAGCTTTGGTAGCGTAACTTGTAGCAACCATAATTAGTGATCAAAGATGTTTGGTATCTAGATTTAAATTTGCATTGTCTTAAGAAGGTTATGACAGGTCAATCATGGATGCCGGATTTTTCTAGCCTTTTAGGTAAGTAACGCTGGGCTTTCACTCAGATGGTACCGAGTAAGGGGTTTTGAGGAGCGCCACCCGGGTTAGAACCTGGGTGGTGAGGGGTTTTTCTAAATAGGCTCTGCCACTGCTGCAGAGGCCCTAAAAAAAAAGGTTAAGTCAATAGGGACGTTATACCTGTAATGTCCTTAAATATGCTTAATCAGTGGCTTTCTGGTTTCTTCTTTATGTTGAGGAGTGTGGAAGAGTGAACCCCCGCAGTCCCTAATTCCAACTGATTTTCACTACATGGTTTGAAAAAAAGGAGTTAGTGAAAGACTTCACATGGATAACTCTGGAAATTCATCCAAGGGTAATAAATAAGAAAGGAGGTTTTGTCATACAGATTAGTGAGTATAGAGCTGCATAGGAGATTAGGGCTTTCAAAGGGCTAGCCCGCCCGTGGGCTTTTGGGTCGGGTCGGTCAGGGGTCGGGTCATGGGCCGATATTTTGGGCCTGCGGGCTGGAATCAGGCAAAATTATTGGGCTCACTTCTGGCCTATGGGTCCAAAATGTGGGCTTGTGACCCATCCCACGACTAGCCTCTCCCAAGTCCATGGCCCGACACGACCCAATAATGACTCTACATCTTTATTACAATATGGGCTTTAATCTGGCCTTAGACAGGCTTGGCCTGATTTGGACCATTGGTCTTAGGTAGGCTTGGCCCATCTCGGCCCATTGACAACCCACAATTATGTATTATAAAATAGAACATTTTTTATAATATGGGCCAGGTCAGTTCATGGTTGGATGCAGGTTGGGTGGTGCCGGACTAAATACTAAATGTGAGCTGAGCCGAATCGGATCTACAGAAAAAAATATAATGCGGGTGTTAATTAGGTAAAAGTTGGGCCGGGCTGGCCCGACCCATTGACAGCCCTAAGGAGGTCCCATCCCCTAATAGCCCGCATTTCTGATAATTGTGGTGCCTGCTTCTAAACAGTGCCATTTCATGTCTCTTAGTTGCAGTTCTTCCGGATTTGTTTCCATTTGATTAACCATCAGACTATAACTTGGGTCGTTCCCCGATCGTGGTAAACTTTTATTGCCGGTTTGTTTTGACACTTCTAAGAACTGCTTTAAAATGTGCACCCAGTGACTCGGGTTGGGCTCATTGGCCTGAATCAAGAATATGGAAGTTCATGTTCGAATCAGCCTGAGACTGGAATGGAGAGCAGTGGGTCATAGGTACAAATTTCTAATAGCCACTCTTCCCTTCCAAATGTACTCAATTTAAAAGTCCGTCCGGAGTGGATATATGAAATTATTATTTTTTCCCCAAGATATTTACAAGTCTTCTTGAATGAGAAGAGTATAAATCCAAACAAGTTGAAGCATTTCTTTATCTAAACATGATATATATTTTTTTATGTATCACCGTGACTTATTTAGATGACTATTCTGAGTCTGCAGGTTCCATCATAGGAAGTACCAAACTTCCAACATTTCTTCTCATGAAGCACTCAGATATAGGCACTTACGAATTTGTAAGTTAAATTCCTTCTCTAACATAACTGTAAGAGGTAAGATCTGAACCTTGAGTCATCTAAACTCTTCTGCAGACATATGAAACTATTTGAATTGCTATGTTAATGTTGGGGAAATGTCTGAGTACGTTGATGTCCCCGAAGAGTTTTTGGTGAATAATAGGATGAGTCCAAAGGGAATCTCATTTGTATAGTTATGTGTTGGTGCGTCCTTGAAAATTTTGAGACAGGGAATCCCTGTATGGGGCGCGGCTTGACTGTTTCCCCTGACATTGCAGAGTGGGGGCCTGGTGGGCATGAATGAGCGACATCACCCCGTCACTTCGTGTTTCCCGGTGCATGAGTCCGTGACGACCCGCACCGCTTCATATCTTGGACCACATGTCCTGCCGAATGCAGCCAGGACAAAGGGGATTTTCCCAGCGGGGCCTTTCAGAACTCAATGTGTCAGTTTTGGGCTCTCTTGTTTCTTTCTGAGCTACCTCAAAGACCCATCTTTGGCTCTCTGGCTTCTTTCTGAGGTACCACAATGACCCATGGAAGTCCCCTTGGTGGGCTGATGCCGATGCATAATTGGCTGAACAAATAGCAAGCAAGACTGGCATTTAGACCTCTGTTTCATTTACTATATTAGAGCCTTTACGTTGCCCTCGTAGGCCATGGCCATTTTCCAGCACTCTTTTAAAATAGCAAACTGAAGGATGACTCAGAACTTACTCTTATTTGAGTATTCACAAGTTTCACTTCCTTTGTTGGATACAATCATTTGAAAGCTATAGGATAGGAAGAACTAGGGCATTCTTATTCGGTGGTTTGGCTTTTTGACTTTTATTATCGATCTCTTTCAATTCTAAGAAGTGAAAGCTGTAACATCGAAAACATTATGCAGCCCTTTACCTCCACTCTTCCATGGTCTCTGTCCACATGAACGTGATGGGGCTAAGCAGCAAGTTGCAACATGGGCATGGCACTCACATCATGGCATGGGGATCACAGACCAGGAGTCTCTTGTAGGGTATGGGCGCCTGCAGTGCTAGCAATCCATGTGCTTTATATCTGGTTTATAGCTGAGGGAGTATCTGTTGACCACAAATGATGCGATAAGAAGAATAGATATGCCAGGTTAAGTCTTTCCGATTGCAGAAGTTATGGGCTATAAGGAATTCGTCGAACACCAAACGCGGGGGTGGGGTTGGCAGCCTTTAGAATCTTCTTTGCTCCGCATGTGGAAGGAATGAGAGGTTGGTGCTGGGGACGGGACCTGGGGTCCTCCCTGCTTCCTAGTTCTTCTCGTGTAGGGCCTTGTCAGGGGAGGCATATCTGGGCGAGTTCTTCTGTTGCATCCTTCTCTCCACCGCATCCTCTCAAGCTGACACCGGAGATACTAAAAAATGATACCGCTGGTAGATTAAATTCCCATGCTTCGAGCGGCACTTTGTCTGGTTCCACTGAAGAACTTCGAAAGCAAAAAGTTCCCACAGCTGATACCTGCACAACAATATCGGTGACGAACGTGACCAGACCAAGACCATCCAGAGCCGCCTCCACCATCCACCCATTTCCCTCATAAGAACTCATTTCTTGTGGGGAAGAAGAGAAAAATCATTCAAAGGCATTCCTTCTTGGATAAAATTAGAAAAAAAAAAGATGGAAACTTGGAAGCAGAAAGGGACCGTCAACCATGGCTGGTGGGCTTTATGAGAGGCTGTTGCGAGGTCTTGCCCCACTCTTCGGGTGGGCTCTTCACCTCCATCAGCAGGGCCACTACTTCCTTCATGGTCGGCCGCTCCGAGGGGGTGGAGTTCACACAGAACATGGCGATCCCCAGCGTCTGGAGCATCTCCTGCACCATCTGGTCGGGCAGCCCTCGCAGCTTCGCGTCCAGCACGCTGATGGCCGGCTCGAAGCTCCCCATTTTCTTCTTTACCCACTCCACTATGTGTAGCCCCTCCCCAATCTGCGGCTCTATGGCACTGCGGCCGCTCAGAATCTCCAGAAGCACCACCCCGTAGCTGTAGACGTCGCTCTTCTCTGTTATATTCGTGGTGTAGCCATACTCTGCAGATATAATCACAGTACATACAAATCTGTCAGGACTAAATTGGGTACTAAAGTAGTAACTGATCATCCAAATTTCTAGGGGAAAAGGTGGTATCTTTATCACCATAATATACTTGCCTGGAGCTATGTATCCATAAGAACCTGCAACTCTGGACATGGCATGGTGAAAGTTTGGCGAGTTCATCGACTTTGCCAACCCAAAATCTGCGAGATAAGCTTCGAACTTGGAATCCAGGAGTATGTTGTTGCACTTGACGTCTCTGTGAAGGATAGCCGGGACGCAGTCATGGTGGAGGTACGCCAGGCCCTGCGCTGTTCCAACGGCTATTTTATACCTCGTCTCCCAGTCCAAGTTCCTGTTCTCTTGCATGAGCTGCTGCAGGTTGCCGTTGGAGATGTAGTTGTAGAGGAGGAGCTTGACACACCGGTTGGAGCAGTAACCCAGCAGCCTCACTATGTTCCGGTGCCTGATGTGCCCAAGTATCTGAATCTCGGATTCGAACGCGTTCACGAGCTCCTCGTCCCTCTTGGATTTCCACAGCTTCTTCACGGCGATGAGCTCTCCGTTGGGCATCTCGGCCTTGTACACGACTCCGGAACACCCTTTTCCGATGACGTTCTCATCCTTCAGGCACTCCAGGATGTTGTCTATGGTGAAGTTGAGCTTCTGGAATGGGATGAAGGTCCAGGGATAGGAGAAGTCGTCCCCGCCGGAGGAAGACGACGCCAGCGCCTTCTCCGCCGCCGACTTCCTGTTTCGATTTAACAGAATCCATGCGGCGAAGACGGATATGGTCACGGAGCCCAAGACCACGCAGACCAGAGCCCCTGTTTTTATGGACTTGAGCGCAGTCCTTCGGATGATGTCGGAGGAACAAGTTAACCCATCGAAAGAGGGGCAGAGGCCGGCGTTCTCCGCGTACGAGTTCGGCGACAGGGTTCTGAAGAACGGGGTTACGGGGATGGGTCCGGTGAAGTTGTTCTCGGAGATGTTGAGGGAGGTGAGGCTCGTCAGAAAACCCAGGACGGATATCCCTCCGAAGAGCATGTTGCGGGAGAGGTCCAGGGCCTGCAGCTGCGTCAAGCCGGACATCTCCTTGGGGAGTTCTCCGGTGAGATTGTTGGAGCTCAAGTCCAAGCTGATCGCTAAACCCGTCAGGGAACCGATCTCGGGGGGGATCGGCCCTGACAGGCCATTGTAGCTCAGATCGAGCAGCGTCAGCTTCTGCAAGTTCTTGATGGATTTGGGCAGCGTCCCGGTCAGTAGATTGTTGCTGAGGATGAGCTTGTTCAGGTAGCTGAAGTTGCCGAAGCTCAGTGGGATTTCCCCCGTGAAGTTGTTCTGGCTGAGGTCGAGCTGCTCCAAGTTCATCAGCTCGCCCAGCTCGCCGGGGATTTCTCCGGTGATGTGGTTGTTGTGCACGTCCAGCAGCTCCAGGACGGTGCTGTTGGAGAGCTCCGCCGGCAACTTCCCTGAGAAATGGTTGGAGTAGAGGTCCAGGAAGACTAGGTTCTGCAGCTTACCAAGCTCCGGGGGGATCTCTCCGTACAGCAGGTTCTCCCCCAGCCTCAGCCTTACGAGGGACTGGCAATTGGCAACGCTGGGCGGCAGCTCCCCGGATAGGGAGTTGCCCAGGAGGAGCAGCTTGCTGAGCTTCTTCAGGCCGAAGATCTCGTCGGGGATGCTGCCGGTGAGGCGGTTCTTGGATAGGTCGAGGGAGTAGAGCTCGGTGCAGTTGCCGAACGAGGGCAGGATGGTGCCCGACAGGGAGTTTCCCCACAGGAACAGGATCTGCAAGAACTTGAGGTCCCCAATCTGCCGGGGGATCGGCCCGGAGAGCATGTTCTTATTGAGCTGCAGTGTGGTCAGGCTGGTGCAGTTGCTCAGCTCCCAGGGGATGGAGCCGGTGAGCGAGTTGTCGGAGAGGTGGAGCTCTTCCAGCAGGGACAGCCTCCCCAGCTCGCCGGGCATCTCTCCAGAGAGCTTGTTCACCGAGAGGTCGAGGATCACCAGCGCAGAGCAGTTGGAGAGCTCCCGGGGGATGGTCCCGGAGATGGAATTCCCCCAGAGCAGCAGGCTCGTGAGCTTCTGCAGCTTGCCCAGCTCCGGGGGGATGACACCGTCGATCTTGTTCATGTGCAGGTACAGGTACCGGAGCTCTGAGCAGGAGCCCAGCTCGGCGGGGACGGAGCCGGTGATGTCGGTGTCGTAGAGGGCCATCGTCTGGAGGTTGACCAGGTTGCCGAACTCCGGCGGGATAGGGCCGGAGAGCCCGGTGGCGGCGGCGCCGAAGGTGGTGAGGTTGGCGAGGAGGCCCAGCTGTGGAGGGATGCAGCCGGTGAGGAAGGCGTTGCCGCCGATGCGGAACTGCTGCAGGGAGAGGAGGGAGCCGAGCTGGGAGGGTATGGAACCATTGAGCAGGTTGTCCTGGAGGCAGAGGACTTCGAGGGAGGAGAGATTGGCGAGGGTGGCGGGGATGGGGCCGAAGAGGCGGTTGGCATTGAGGAAGAGGAACTGGAGGGAGGACAGTGCGCCGAGCTCCGGCGGGATGGGCCCCGTCAAAGAGTTGGAGGAGAGGTCGAGCAAGCGGAGGGAGGAGAGGCGGCCGAGGGAGGGCGGGATGGGGCCCGAGATGTTGGCGGTGGAGAGGTTGAGGAGCTGGAGGGAGGTGAGGCAGGAGAGCTGCGGCGGGAGGATGGTGAGGTTGAGGAAGGTGTTGGGGAGGGAGAGGGAGATGACGCGGCCCTGTGGGGAGCAGGTCACGCCCTGCCAGGAGCACGGGGTGGGCAAGGATGGGCTCCAGGAGGGGAGCAGCGGGGAGGAAGGGGGCGAGGAGGAGGAGGAGGAGGTCAGGAGGGAGAGGAGGGCCTTGCCATCCGGAGAGAGGGCAGAGGTGGACGTGGGCAAGAGGGTAACCAGGAGAATGGAAGGGAGGAGGAGGACGAGGAGCCTGGAGGAGGCAGCGGTGGCAGGTGCCGTCCTCATCTGGGTTTTTGGCCCTCTATGGCTGTGGTGGTACTGGTAGTGGAGGCAGCGCTGGTAATGGCGGCAGTGGGGAGGAGAAGGCCAGGCTCAGAAAAGTGCTCACCAGAGCCAGAGCGCTGGAATCGCTGTGGTTGAGCTGGTCAAACAGATATCATACCATTAGTAGCTACTCTAGAAAAGAGTGGGACGAAATGTGGTGGCGCGCAGCGGTCGCGGCGGAGAGGAGTGCGTTCCAGACGGCAAGTGGCCGTGGGGTTCAAGCTTTGACAACCAAGTGGCGGGTTTCCTGAGATGGGTTTGCGAAGGTGCTTATCGTGCAACCTTCCTCTTCTAAAGTGACTCCTTGATGAAGAGAAAGAGGGGGGCTTTCCCGGTGGCTGAAGCTAGCACGGTGGGATGGTGGCCGTCGTACTCAAACCGCCGGCAGTGGTGATGGTTGCGATTGCAGCTCGTGGGTGCATGCAAACACATCGAAGAAGAAAAGTAGAGAAACCAAAAGGTGGCTAAGGAAGAGGCTTTACTTCCCCAGTAGTGCCTTTTGTGGGTTCTCTGCGTGAGGTCCCGGAGATGGTGGTGGCACCAGCGGGAGGATCACCCGAGCAGAGTGTTGGGGCCGCGAGGACGGTGAGGACTGAGGGCAGTCAAAAGTCCATACACCTGCAGCATCGTGGATCCATGGAAAAGTGTGTGGAGGTATTGGGTAGAAGCTAAAAGCTCACATAGCTCCTACACCAGAGAGGAAGGAAGAGCTGTCCATGTGAGGGGGAAGGTGGAGGTTACTTGGACGTCACCCTAGAGTCATATGGGCGCCGGAAGCGGTGGCGGTGCTCACTGCCGCTGCTGCTGCCCCCCCCTCTCTCTCTCTCTCTCCGTGTCCCTCAAGGCCGGACACTAACACTGCGTTTACGAAAGGGGATGAGGGGTTTCTTCTAACTTATAACGCGGGTGATCACTGCTTCTAAACTTCAAATGGGAGAAGAAGACAACATATGTTGCTCGGAGAGAGAGAGAGAGAGAGAGAGGGGCATCCACTGACTGTGTCGAGAAAATCTAACTTGCCCTGGCCATTCTCTGGAGCCCACGTGCCCCCGTTAGCCTCTTCTTTTGTCCCTTTCTGCCGTGGAGGTTACCATTAGATCTGACAATTATTTATTTAAAAATTCAAATTAATATCCATTTAATCAAATAATTATTTAAATAAATAATTTAATAAATAATTTAATTGATTATCAGATATCTAATTATTAATTGGATACGAATTCAAATATTAAAACATCTGTATTCAATATTATAGGATCGAATAAGAATCCTTTGATAAATATATAAGAATATACATATTCTATATATAATTAACTCAAATCTTACAATATTATTTGATTACTCTTTTTATATTTTTTGTCTCAACATATAATTTAAAAATAAAATTTTTATATACACTTATCAGGTAAGTTATCATCTATTCCGTAGAATGAAGTCTAATCTTTTGATTATATCTTCTAAAATAAAATATTTTTTACTCTTTTTGTAAGAAAATAATCTTCGACGCTCTGACACTACTCACCCCTAAGTAGGTCTGTCAATTATCTATTTAAAATTTAAATTGAATTCAAATTCATATTAATTAGATAAAATATCTGATGAATAAATTAATTATTAATTAAATAATTCGATTATTAATCAGATACGAATTCAGATATCACACTGTCCACTCTGTATCCGATTCACTTACGAATTTAGTCCCCACATTTTGCTCTAGCGACGGAGAAGAACCGGGGAGGCATTCGCGACTAGTCATCAGTCGAACCATTCTCTGCATATCTCCGCTGGATCCTCTCCTTCAGCGGACGAGATTCAGGGTTATGGGGGTGGCTTCGGGCGGTCTTTTGAAAAGAACACCGGCCTTCGTCGTGGAGTAATGATACGCAATGGCCCGTGAGGGGAGCTGGAGTGATATGGGCCGGGAGAGGCAAAAGCCCACTGACACACTTGATATTGGGATTGATAAATCCAACCCGAGGTCTCGTTCTTCGCTAACAGCCCATTGCCCAAAATCCGCAAATCCCCAAACCCCCAAACGGCCCTTCCTTCCCAAGCCCATCAAGGCGTGTAGACGAACCCATGCTTCCCCCCACTCACTTTCTCGCCCTAGGTTTGTGGTTATTTTGGTCATCTGGCTGTGGGGTCCCAAGGCCACAGGGGCCGGGATTCCGGCTAAGCCTGGCAGGTGTGCGGGGGAAGTTTAGGGTTCCGCCTTGCATTGGGAAGGTGAGGTTTTGATGACAATGGGGGCGAGGCAAAGGGGTGGCGTGGGGGACTGTGAAAAGTAAAATAGTTTGGCGTGGAGCGATGCCCTACTTCCATGTCTTGGCAGATTGAAGCTGGGGGGTAAAAAAAAAATCCTCCTTTTTAATCTCTGGTCTGTTGTGCTTTGATTAACAAGAGGAAAAAGTTAAGAAGGCGGCAGGGGTGGGCGTGGATGTAGAGGGATGTTATTAGGGCAAGCTTTGGAGGGGAGGTTGGGGGGGGGGGTTAAAACAAAGAGCTGGCTGCGCTGCCATTGGCCAAGTTAAAGATAACAGGATGGTGCCGGATTAGGTTTCCGAGGGAGCAGTGGTGGCTGTGTTTCGGGAATTGTGGTTCAAAGCCATAAACAAGAGCAAAGGAGGGCTGCAAAGACAAACATGGAAGGGATTCATACAGGAGGAAGGGGGGGGGGAGCGGGAGCTTGCACAGTCTATAATAATAACGTGGAGGCACACTTCACAATCTAGGGTTCCGGGGAGGTGTTGCAATGGGGTTTCCTCCTCTCCATCTTTTTCTTCTTCTTCTTTAGGTTTTGCACCGTACTCTGCCACTGCCACGCGATCCATTACATTGTCCCCGAAATCTGTCGTGCGCTCACGCCACCGGGGATCCCTTTTTGGGCCTGCACAGACGGGAGTCGGTGCTCACCTGGGCCTCCCTCTCTTCAAAGGAAGCGAAATACTATAGGAGGCGTTCGGGATTTGGGGGAATGTCTGTGAGTTTTGAATTTTTTTTAAAAAAAGCTTATAGAAATTGAATAAGTTATTTTATAAGAGTTTTTTAGACTCTTCAAAATGTGATTTTTTGTTCTTATATCTCTCTAGAATAGAAAGGTGATTTTAAAAAAAAATTGACGTGACAATGACTCGTTTATTTTGACTTTTAAAGATATGACTTCTAAGTCCAAAAGTCATCTCTTAAAAGCTAAAACAAGCGCACCCTGTAATACAGTTTGAGGGCATATTGTCTAGTTAACTTAATTTTCTAGTGATTCTAGATGGACATCCTTATCTTGATCGGCATGATGCGTAGGGTGAGAAGAAAAACATGGAATATATTGTGTAAGATTGAAATATATTATATACATTTTATTTTTACGCTAATGTTTTTTCTTACATCGTATCTTTTTATTTTTATGCAATACATTTTATTCTCCCATTTCTATAAAATAGAGTGTGGGTCTTTTCCTCTTGTGAGGATTGCATGATGACATGACTCAATTACAAGCCATGGTCTACTGTAGACATTTCTCCAGTAAGATAGGCCATCAAGGGCGGATGTATAAGTGGGCTTCGCGTCCAAGTAACCCAGTTTAGGACCCCCGGGGGAATACATAATTCGGATAATCCGATAAATTCCTTAGAATAAGAATAGATCGGCACTCGGTGTCCTAGAGGGGCCAGGCAAAAGTAGAATAGAACGTGGAAAGCCCCTGTTTTTGACCGGCTTGACCTCGTTGTAGACTCTAATCACGAAAGTCCAACATGTTGATTGTGTTGAAAACAAAGCTCACATGGACACCGGGGGGGGCCTGAAACTGGATCATCATCATCAAATGGGGGTTTAAAAAAACACAGACTGTGGGGGGTTTAAAATAACAGGAGCCCCGCGGCGTAGCGGCTTATGATTGGTGAGCCCTTTTACGGCAAAGCCGCGCGGATGCTGGGCCTCTCGAGGAACACGACACCCGGATAAGCCGCTGGGAAATCCTCCCCGTCCAGACTGTAGCCGTACGGACAAGCCCATGCATGGACCAGACGGGCTGTTAGGTTTGACGGGGGACGGTTGTGGGGTCTTGCTTCTAAGTTCTGTAAAGCCGCTTAATCGCAACAAGTGGCTTCCTGGCTGCGAAGGTTATGCCTCTAGCTCGAAAGTGCTTCGGGCTGCCGTGGGAAGAAGTGCTTTCGTGCGGAGCCGCTGAAGCCGGAACGTCGATCTTCCGGTACATATGCATGCGGGTGTATCTTCTAATCAGAAATATACAAGTCTTTTTTTTGTTTTTAAGATCATTCATAGAAATTTTTTATTTCACTTTGAAATATTTAATTGAGCAAGGTTTAAGAGAGCATCAGTTGGACGACGGGCCCAAATTTATCCGAAAAACTCGAGTTCAAGATGACTTCTGACCTGAAATTCCCGATGAAAAATATTTCTTGCAGTAACTCGTTGCATTATGAGATATATAGAGTTCAAATACGACACCACCAAGGTAATCATAACATTATTAACCGAAGAAAATTTTTGTTCCGTAAGTTATGTAAGGTTCATACACGCATGGTACGAACGTATTTTATGTTTCACATAAACACAATATTTCATCTCAACCATGTGATCGATCTTCAAATCAGATAATCTAGACGAAACGTGATATGCCGCTTCCAAAGTAAAACCCCGTCGTAACTTCTCTCTCTCTCTCTCTTTGTATTTATCATCGTCTAATTAAGATATGTTTGAAAACGGAGTGAGATAATTTATTCGCAGCCTTAAACATAAATAAGTCACTTCACTCGACCCCGATTAAAGACGAATGTGTACGAGGAAAGAAAAAAAAAATGATCTCTCTCTCCCTCCCTTATTCTTATTTTTAAAGAGACCCCTTAAGATCGCTTCTTTCTCTCCCAACGCGGCAACCCCCGAACGTGACGCAAACTTGAGCCTCGCGGAAGCGTACGGATACACAGAGCTTCCCCCGGAAGCACATGAGTAGACGAGGGGGAGGTGGAAGACGAAGCCACGAGGAACCCGCCTCCCCACACAACAAACGAACTGTTGCAAGCGGACCAACCCCATTGTAGAATCCGAACTACGAAGCACTAGGAAGATGATAAAAGTCCACGTAGCGTACGTACCAGTTTAACTCCCTAAAAAGAGTTGCTACATATACAATTCTTTCCCTAAGATTACAAGTCATAGCATTTAAATGAAACCCTCTGGTGATGTGTGCTGTTCAACGGGGCAGATAGGTATTCTCCTCCACGGGAGGGAATCCGTTAAGTCGCTATTTGTTAATCGGGTGAGGTTAACGCACTAGACTTTTTGACTCCGTTTAATATCTTTGTGTGTGAGAGAACGTGAGACTCACGTCGCTCTCTCACATCAGTTCCGCTATCTTAACTCTGAAACAAATCTACCCGAAGGGCCCAAAGCCTATGACCCGAAGGGCCCAAAGCCTATGCGACTGGCACTGAGATCAGGCGAGAGCAGTGTCTCAAAGTGGTAGGAGTGCTGCATGCCGGTGATAGCCCCGGTGGCTGCTAGCTCTGGACTTATCTCTGTCATCCCTGGGATTTGGTTTAAGTGACCCTTCGTCTTACCTACTTATATATCTAATCTATATATGTATACCCTTTTTTTAAATTCCCCAAACTCGTTGAGCCCCAAACCCTAGTGAGGGAGGTAGGGTGGCGATGCCGCCCTAAAAATGTTTAGTAATGATTCGTGTGCGATCTTTAGCTGGCTTGGAGTTTGTTTAGAGATGGATGCGAGGATCAAAGCAGGAGCTACATGCAAATGTCGCCGAACGGGGGGTGGGGAGGATGGAAGGCGCGGCGTCCAAGTCGTTGGCACGTGATCTGACGCGTGCGGGGTCACGTGCGCCTGCTTTGCGAATTTCGGATCACCTCCGGGGAGGGGCGGGGGTTAATGTTATAATGTACGCTGTTTATGCACGTGTGCCCTCCTCGCAAAGTAAAATTACTTAATTGTTTTGTTCGGCAGTTACATTTGCAGTTGTATCCTTTTGTATACATTCTAAAATTTCATCACAAGCAAATGAATATATTTAGAGTATTTTGTCGTCGTTTGGAATATTGGTGAGATGAGAATCAACCGGAATGGTTTCATATTGGAGGAAAGAAATGTAAAATGTGTCTAAAAGGTAGGGTTTGCTGACTCGGTGCGGGTCACCTCGACCCGTACGACCTGACCTGACGCAGATCGTTTGCGGGACGATCGGGTCGTGAGCCGTCACCGAGTCGTCCTATTAATTTAATAATATATTATATATATAAAGTATATATTTTTATTTTATTCTATTATATATATATATTATATATATATAGTCTTTTTTATTTAGATATGAGACGGGACGGACCGAGACGGATCGAGTCGGGAGCGATCCGACCCGACCCATGTCGAGACTGGGTCGACCAAGTCACACAGGTCGACAAACCTTGCTAAAAGGGTGAGATTTTTATTTTTCTATTTGGATTTAGACTTGGACAACCTAATATCTCTAAGATATATATTGAACACCGTGATCATGTTTTTGGGTCATGAACTAATTATTATTTGTCATTGTTGTATATTTCACATGACAGAATACAAATTAGCATGCATATAAAATGAGTATCTTAGGATAGTAATTGAAGAGGGTAAAATCGGCGTGACCCATACAAGGCCTATCGACGCAAGGCCCACGTCGGCCCGAGATCTGTGAGCCACTTGAGGGATCCCCAGCGGCCATGGCCCATGACAGGCGGCTCAAGAGGGCCAGTCATCGGATCCGCCAGTCCACGACGGGCGTTAACCCAGGTATATCGGATGTCGGATGAACCTCCGACGATCGAACGTTACTCTCTCCATCATCGGCCTTGACTCCACTAAAGACGAGCATGTCCTACGGGTGCCGTAAGACTCGCCTAAAGGCCGCTCGACTCTGGAGAAATGGACGCTCAACGGGAAACTCTCCACGATCGCAGGAAGACGTTATCCCACGACTCACACCCTTCCCTGCTAAGGGACCAGGCCTCCCCGCTAGGACAGCCCCTATAAATGGACTTTCATCCAGGAATATAGACACACACAGAGAGATAGAGAGAGAGACACAGACACGGCAAGACATACGTCGACATACGCTGCGCTGTCAAGTCCCGAAGGCGGGTTCTGCAGATTAGAGCTCTGGTTAGCTTCCGAGCACCCTCTCCGCCTAGCGAGCACTCTCCAAGCGTCTATTGGGCGTGGCGAGCACTCTTTCGGAAGCCCGACCACCACTCCAGGCTTGATCAGTCGCCTTTCAACTCTCTCCCTCTCTCCTCCGTCTCTTCTTAATTCCCATCCTCTAAGGTTATGACTAGGCCTGGCAATTATCCGTTTAAAATTCGAACCGAATTCGAATTCATATTCGTTTAATCGGATAATTATCCGAATAAAATATCCGACGGATAATTTAATCGGCTATCGGATATCCGATTATTAATCGGATACGAATTCAGATATTGAGATATCCGTGTTGAATATTATCCGACCGAATATGAACCCTTAGATAAAAATCTAATGATACACATATTGGTGAGGACACCAGAACTAGCCGTCGTTATCAGACACGTAGCACGACTCGAGCGATGCCGACCTCCTTGTGACTGGATGATAGCATGGAGTGCCCACCTGGGTATTGAGTTTCTTTATGTTTATTATGAGTGTATTGGTGTGTATTTATTTGAGTATTTATGAGTGTAATGGGTCAAGGTTGTAAAATGGGTTACACTTCATGTAAGGAGCCCAATTTCCAAATTGGGCCTCCAATAAGGACTCTGAAAGGATGTAACGGACCAAGGCAGATGCGTTAGAGGATTGTAACGTGCCCTTGCAGGACCGTTAGAGAGAATGGAGTGCAAATGAAATGAGAGCTTGCTAAGCTTCGTCCAGCGGAAAGGGATAAGGAACCAGACCCAACCAAAGAGATATGACCCATGAAATAAACCTCGAATTGACCAAGAAAGCTCAATAAAGGTGAACAACTCAGAGCATCATATGGAATGAACAAGGAGATGACTTTTAGAAGCCCAATTGGGCCTCTCTCTCCCTTGTAGGCTTCTACACATGTGGGCCCAAAAGGTTGGTCCAAGGCCCAAGATTGGCTTCTAAAAGACTTGGACCATTGGACCAAGGAGACAAAGGTAGATGATGCCCCCTCCTTGTCCCCCATGCTTGTCCCCCACCTACCCTTAAAGGGGGGTGTCCCCTCCTTGTCCCCCATACTTGTCTCCCACCTATCCTTGACCAATGTTAGTAGATGTCATTTGGTGTTAGTGGATATCCTTTAGTCTAGATCTAGGGTTTGAGTATTTAAGGTCTCTTGTATTTTTGTGGAAGAATTAATGAAGAAAATGGATGCAAAAATCATTTGGGTGCCCTCCCTCTCTCTCTCTTGTGTTCTTGAATTTCTTCTCTCTCCCACCTCCAATCTCTTCTAGATCTGAGTTCCAATCTTCTATCTCCCTCAAATTTCTTCTTATTTCCTTCTTCCTCCATCTATTCCGCCGCCGCCGCCGTTCGTGCCGCCGTTGAGCCACCACAAGCTGATCTTCATCCTGCTGCCCTCAAATTCAGAGTTACAGGGTAATAGCCCGGTGAAGAAGCTGGTACGGGAGATTCGACCATTGGATCGTCGCGAAACTTTGAGGGTAGGTTCCCCCCATCAGAGGCCTTTTCCAGTTTAATTTTTAGGTCGATCAGAGCCCGTTTGCCCTCTTTCCCAACCACCTGTTCATCTTCCCCAAAATCTGCCTGTGTGTAGGTCTGCGGGATAGATCTTAGTAGCCGATTTTTTCACCCCCTCAAATGTTGTCCAAACTTTAAAAAAAAACTATGTGTGTCACCATAACCCTCCCCTATACCCATCATAAAATACCCAATCCTAATTCGTCTATTTGGTCCTCGGTCAAAGCCCTTGATCAGGGGGTTCAAGTTCTGTCCAGCCTGTTCTGTATTTCGGGATAGTATGATCAGTCAACTAGCAGTCACCTTGATTTAAAATCCAGGGGTTGGATGAGTTTGGGCTTCCAGTATGTCGTAGTATTTTGAGTTCTCTTTCCAACGGTACCCTTTGTGTCCCGATCCGACGTCAGTATTGAGCGTTCCAGCCGATCTCGCCGGAGCGCACAGTTCTCGCCAGAAGCACAGCTGCGGGACAGCCTTGGGAACAAATCCCAAGAAAATTGCTCACCTCCACTCCGGTGACCGCGCTCCCGGGGATCGACCTGGGACACTCCAGGAATGTCCCCGTCAGTCGCTGCAGCCAGGAGCCGCTCCGGACGTCACCGTACCAGCAGCGGGTCCCACGCGCCATCCTGCGGGCCCGAGTGAATGGAGTTGAACGGCCGACCGCGTCCGCCCGAGCGCCACCGACTGTTGCCCACCAACCCGAGATTGGTGCTCCCGGACCCCATGTGTCGCCTATTACCTCCCTGCCTGGAGTGGGCTTTAGCATTATTTCTGTAATTATTAATTATTGCTGTACCGGGAGTTCCGGATCTCGACCAGGACGTCTTCCCCACGCCTCGAGCATGGAGGTACACTCGTCGCCCCTCTTTAGTCGCTTGCTTTCCTAGTATAGGCTCTTGATGCCGCTGCTCGTGAGCATGTTAGGCCTCTAGATCGTTCAAATTAGTCACCGCTGTGAGTTGTGAGTGCGAGACCCGTCCCGTGACTCGATTCAAGAACGAGAGTGAGCCGACCACCCGAGACTCATTACCGATTTCTCAACCATACAGATCGACTCGTTTCCCTCGCCAGGGACGACCGTGAGTGAGTGCTTCTTGTTTGGGCACGTTCGTCTCTTCAGGAGCCACGTTAGGTGCTGAGTTGTTCATGTTGTTGCTGGTCACGTCGTCTAGTAGACGTCTAATGATCGCACCAACAACATCGAGTCTCATTATTGTCTCGCACCACATATTCTATATATAATTAACTTAAATCTTAATATATTGTTTGATTACTCTTTTTTATCTTTTTTGTCTCAAAATATAATTTAAAAATAAGAAATTCACTTACATCCACTTGATAAGTTATCTCCTATTTTTTAGGATGAAGTCTAATCTTTTAATAACATCTCCCAAAATAAAAAGAACTTTCACTCTTTTTTTTTTGAGAAAACAATATACGGTGCTCTCATACGGCTAACACAATTCACCCCTAAGTAGGCTTAGTAATTATCCGTTTAAAATTCGAACCGAATTCGAATTCGTATTTATCCGATCATTATCAGAATAAAGTAATCGACGGATAATTCGATTACTAATCGGATAATTCGATTATTAATCGGATACGAATTCAGATATCACACTATCCGCTCCGTATCCGATCCGTTTACAGGTCTAGTTCTGACTTAAGTATCGGAGGGTTGTCTCTTGGGATAACGTCCGAGACTCCTTCCGATGTCGTTTATCTGGTGTTTACAGATTTCTACGAGTGGCCGAACGATCTTTCCCGAACAAATAAATATTAAAAATATGATATGAAATTTGAGAGATCATTTTTTCACCTCTACGATATACTATAAGTCATATCCAATTTGAATAAGATGATGTGTGTGTGTGTGTATTGTCCTCCTTACAGCCTCGTGTGGTGGGGACTGGGGAGATGTTTAACCTCTTAAATTAGTTGACACAGAAACATTGGCACAACCAGCGGTGAGATTAGCGCCCACACATCTTTCACATGTGGCTCCTCATTTTTGTGGTACCCTGAGCCGACATGAGGACGCGGCCGAGGGAGAGCTTTGGGCCTGCATCAAAAGCCTGTAGTTAGTTTTTGCAGCCTGCCGTGCTCGTACTCGTCGGCTATTTTCAAGTTTCGGATTCTGATGGCTTGGGAAGTGCGAGGGCTGTTGCCCACGAATATCTCGGAGGAATCGGAGGTTTACATCTTTTATTATGTTGCTCTGTGCTTTCCAACGTTTAGCGTCACTTTGTAACGAATTGGGGTTTTTTTGCCATCCAGGTCAAAACGGAGAGTATTAAGTTTTGGCAGTGTTTGGGAGTATCCAAAGCAAATAACACAAACTCTCAAGGGGGGATTTGATAACCGGGTAAGGGGGTGCCTTAATCGACCCCGCGCAACCGGGGTCGGGTAAGGGTTTTGTGTGAGGGGGAGGGCCAGTCGAGGTGGGGTCCACCGGTTAGCCGGTGTTGGCTAACCGGCCGACCACCCGGTTGTCAAAGACGCCCCAAAAGTTTCAGGTGTGCAAACAAAGTTCGTGTTGGTTGAAACCGGCTCCAGGACACTTCACTTTGAACTTGAAAGTTGGGTGGAGAAGATGGACTTTCCTTTGGGCTGGATTACGTAACTTGGGTAGAAAGTGGGTAACCCCGGGTTACTTACCCCACCTCTAGAGGTGAGTTACATTGATCTATTTGGAAAACTACGTACTTATCAAACTAAAAAGTCCCACTTTGGTAGAGAGTTAGGATAACCCGGACTAAGTTAACCGGGTCAAAAAATCTCTCACTTAGCCCACTTTTGATTCGAGGATGAAAATAGTTAATTTAACTGACCTATCGAGGTAGGACAGGTAATCTAAAGTTAACTCGGATTTACTCCACTTTTAACTCTATAAGCTAATCTACCTTATAAAATTAAAATGAGAGTTAAAATCGAGTCAATCTGGGCTAACCTTGAGATAACCCCGGGCTATGTAACTTGGGTAGAAAGTGGATAGATCTGGGTTAACCCTTGGTGGGCCGAGTGAGAGAATAAATATTGTTTAGACTGACGAGGATGGTATCTCACTGGAGGTTTCTTTGCTCGCTGAGAAAGATGAGGTTGGAAGTAGGTGACCTTAGAGTTGATTGACTCGTATCATATCATAAAGATCTCGGGTCTCTGAGTTGATCGAGACATTATGAGTTAACTTAAATGGATAAAGAAGAAGTCCGCCCAAGACGGGCCCCATACCAAGCTAAGTACGTGTCGGTCTGACCCGTCGACTTTGCCAACCTTGGGGTGTGGCTACATGTAAATCACTTATTTTGCCAGGTTTTCTCTAGCTTGTTTATTTGAAGATCTGTAAAACATCGAAAATCAAACTCAAAAATGAGTTGAAGAAGCTTCCGGAAAAAAAAAATTCAGCAGACACTTCCAAAAACCTAATGTCGTTATCCAAGTGTGGAACCGGAAATTTTTGTCTGTAAGTTAGTCACATGCAAGGTTTGCCGTGGCCATCTCGGTCTCAGAATGAGACGGGCATCCCGATCCTATCTCGTAAAATATCAAAATAAAAAGATTATTTATATATATAATATATATATAATAATATAATAAAATTCTTAGCTCACTTGATTAAGTGATTTCTGCGTTTTATTTAAGACGTCTTGCGTTCAAATCGGTTAAACTCCCTTAAGATTTCGAGTTTTTTATATGAAAATCTTAAAAAGAAATCAAAATAACAGTTGTAATTGGTGAGTTTCGAAATCAAATCGAGGAAGACACTTAACCATCTTACTTGTATAATATTTTATATTTAAAATATTATATTAAATATATTAAGTGACCCGGTCACTACTCACGGCCCGTGCATCCCGCCCCCGAGTTGAGACGGGTCAGGTCGTACGGGTTGAGCTGAGCCGTCTCTCGGACCGATATTATAAACCCTGATCACATGTACCTACCGAAAGCTCACGGACAAACAACTCACTTTCGTAAGTTCATTTTCCAACGTTAAGTGAGCTATTTATGTCTAACTAACGATACCCTAAATGCCAAAATCTTGAAAAGTATTATCCTTCGAGTTCCCTCCATGAAATCATGACTATTGCAAGCCCGTAAGAATGGGTCAAACCCCAACGAGGGATAGTTGCAAAACCCTTCACGAATCCAGAGTCAGAAGTGAGCTTTTGGGCAAGCACCCAAGATGAGTTTGTGAATGCAATCACGAGTGTTCTCCAGAGGGTGCCGAAGGAGAACCCAAGCATTCAAGCCCACCGCGGGTAGATAATTAGAAAGAACACTATGATTCCAGAACAAGAAGGGGGCAGTCATGATGGTGCATGGGTCAGAGATTTTTTGGTGCCCATAATTCCTCACCCAGTTGGCCTCTCTAGTCAACATCTACCTACGGTATCCATTAACAACAACGACCTTAAACCGAACCTCCGGTATTGGAACTGGCAGTTCTGATTCTTCAGATGCATTTTGAACACGATGTTTCCAGTTTAAATTTGGTTGCTCGGGCACGCCAATGAGCCTCTGATCCTTCGGTACAAGGCCATGGGAACGATTCTCTCCATCTGTGGTGAGAAGGGTGTTTCTCAACTTCACGGGGGTTTACGACACACGAAGGCGGAGTTCACGAAGTCATCCATGTAATAGAATTTTCAGGTCCGGAATTGTAAGATTTTTCTAGTTTCCTTGTCTTGAGAGTCGTTATATCTAGAGGGGCAAAAAAAAAACAAACAGGAACTAATGAACAAAGAATTTATGAACTGACACGACGGATACTTGTTTGTTACAAGGTGGCCTTCCTTTTCCCGTTTATGCTGCTGTCATCAGATGATACATTCATCGGTAGATATCGTTTTCCCCACAATGTGGCATGTATATACCATCTCGTGGTTGTATGTCAGCAATCTCTGTTATATCCTCTATAGATCTCTGAAAGCTGTTAGAGGATGTGGGAACTTAATTTTCATGAGCCACCGTCGTCGTTATTTTGTGTGTGTTCTTTCCTATCATTTTCGAACCTGAACCACGTCCAGTTCGAGTATAATCTGGCCTCGTCATCGAAGGGAGGTGCACCCAATGCGAGGGACTTGAATTTGCGGTTTGCAGAGACAGCAGGCAGCTTCAGTTTGTATCTTCTTGCCATCTCTTCAGCCTCAGAAAACACCTTCTGGAAAGGGGTAATCGAAATATTATATTCAGAGATGAAGGCAAGCTTGGTGAATTCACGGAAGAAAATGGATTAAAAGGAAAAGATGAAAGAAATGGTGCCTCTGGATGGGTCAACCAACTGAAAGATGAATTCGGGAAATTTTACCCAGAAGCAGATGGGAAAAGAAGTGTTACCTCTTTATTTGAAAGAAATAGCCCAGGCTCGCTTTCAAGGTCTGCAATGCTGCCCGACATATAATAAAAACAGTTCATATGTCTGAATGCATGATGGCAAAAGAATGTGCAGATGCATTTTCTATTCTCCAGGTTTGAGAGCCAAAGGAAGAAAAGACTCTAAATAGAAACCATGAAATGATGCCGCTCATGCAAAAATAGACAATCCCCATGTTTCTCATACTCTCTGTCGTGTTCAAAACACAGTCTAAAAGCCAATGCAGATGGTGTCAAACCAAAAAATAAATAAATTAGCAATTAAAACCAGCCATTTGCTTTTGCAACATGAACCCAATTGCAGTTGCAAAGGCACATCAATCAGCAGTCATAGAATCATTTACCTTGCTGCATTTTGGGGCCTTAACAGAAAATGGCTATGAATGCTATTTGGGGTAAGGAAGTTCTATGATGGACTTTATAATGAGGGCCACTCTACAATAGTAGAACGGATGAATGGATTACAGAACAGCAGACATATTTGCATTCTCTTGTACAAATTTTTATTATGCAGGGTCATTTTTTCTCTCTTATTGGGTGTTAGCAGCTAGACTCATGAGACAGTTTTGGTAGTCCCCCTTCCCTCCAATGGGAGAAGATCTACATAATCATTTTCATCAATCCTTCTTTGTTTTCAGTCGGCGTTAGAGGATTCTTGAATCTGAGTATCCACTAGTCTCGTTGTGACTAGACTTTGCCAGTAATTTCATTTCTCTCTCTTTTTTTTTTGCATAGTATGTGATATTGTCCATTCTTAATGTTAATTGAGAAAAAAATCCAAGCTCGCAGTTGCATAACTTATTTCTCATGTATATAATCAAAACAACAAGATTCACCTCTGACATACCTAAGAGAGATTTTGTCAGGAAACATCGATTTGACGACAAGAACCTTGACCTTCTCATCCAATTCCAGCAAGCCACTAACAGATTCAACCCTGGCACGAGATATGTTTGATATATGCAACAAACCACTGCAAGGAAAAATATAGATGTTAACTATCCAAAGTTGTTTTGTAAATCAAACAAGGAATCGGGGGTAAGTCCAAGTTGTGTCACATTTGGATTTATGAAATAGGCATAACACCATTAATTCTTGATGCTCTATACTGGAGGATATATTTCAATAACGAAGGAGCTTTGACAGACTGTTATTACATTGTATGACAGCTGAAGAGTCCATTTATCTCTAGGTTATTTTCAGTTACTAGGAATACGGTTCCAAATCAACAGTTGGTCTCTCATAACTTGGTAGGAATCCCATTGCAGAAAACAGTTCACTTCAATCTGTTCATTCCATACAGGAATTTTATTCTCTAATATCTTCCTATTCGATTTTCTTAAAATACTTGTCCTTGCATCCTTAGTTCATTACTATATACAAAGTCCTCAGTTCAGCATTCATGGACGAGCTACCTGCCTTTTGATTTCTCATAGTTGATAGCAGAAACAATTAATCGAGACATTAGGCTAAATGCAGTTGCCGTACCATCACTCTTGCATGAGGCCATGTGCTCCTGGCCAGTGGGGATTCTTCCTAATGACTCAACGGTTGATAGACAAGACGGTGTAGCTCTGAGGATCAGGTATCAGACAAGGGGACTTGGGCACTTTTGTGGTTTAGTCCCATATCGGAAATCCATGGGAGTCTCACCTGCATATACGAAGAGGATTCTCTCAACTCAATGCCTAGGTTTTGGGTTGAGTTCAAGCCTCCAACATGGTATCAGAGCAGCTTTACCCATTGGATCTATGTGAGGACACTTGGCCCTACCCGTGATGTTGCCCCAAACCGGTTGGTTCGGTGTGAGCAAGGTGTTGTAGTTTAGTCCCATACATAGTTATCAAAGACTCCTGAGGCGCTCGCCTAGGCCATGAGGCGAGGCAAGGTGCCAATAATTCGCCTCTCTTCAGCCAATCACGCCTACACAATTAGCCTAGGCTACAGGCACCTTTGGGTTGAGCCCACTTGGCCCACCCAGCCCATTCCTATAACCAAACCCAGTTTTTAGCTATTTTATTATGAAATTGAGCTTAATTAACACGTGCATGTATAAATTTAGTAATTTTATAGGTTTTAAATATGTGTTGTTGACATAGTTAATGATATATTTACATATTTGACCTATTTTATGTGTTTTAATAAAATGTTGCCTCAAACGCCTAGGCCATCACCTAGGTGTTTGAGGCTAAGGCGACCCCTTGGTCACCTCGGGCGTCTCTTGCCTCTGACTACATAGGTACCATATCGGATATCCATGGGAGTCTCACCTCTATATATGTAAAGGATTCCCTCAACTTAATGCCTAGACTTTGGGTTGAGTTCGGGCCTCCAACAGGAACCTGTCATCATTCCTAGCGAAGGTAACCTTAGACATGAGATAGACTAGTCCTCGAGAAAATTTTCTATGAAGAAAAGCTAAATTATTGGAGGCATTCATGAATTTCTGCATCATCAATTCTATCAAGTCAGATGATGTTCACTTTCATCTTTTGTCCACAGAGGAACAGTCGGTCACTTATTGCAAATCATCACTGAGTGCTCAAATCACATCTTTAAATTTCTCCAAGTAATCCTATTGAAGGCTGGGTTCTCCAATTGGAATGGACGATGGATCCCTCGCAAATGTGAAGTCCACGTTAAGACAACATTTGAGGCAATTTTTTATTGTTCCAGGCACGTTCCATGCTAAGATTACCTCCTGGGTCTTATTCTGATAGATAAAAGGACTCCATTCTGTTGCAGCAGATTGAAGTCTATAAGCCAGCATAGCACAAGGCTGACAAGATCAATCTATCAATAGAATGATGAAGCTTCTGCAGCTTATCATTTGAATAGGGATGCTGGTCCTGCTCACATCGCTTCTCTGGAACCATGGGTTGAGAGACAGAGAACCAACTGCTGAAATGTGAGATTCAGCTCTACCCACATCACACACGCATAAAAAAATAGTTCAATATCCTCTGATCTTCTCATGTCAACATTCAGACGATGACTCAGATGGAGGGTGTCAGATAAGGGGTCCTTTGGGGGCATAAAGCCTGGACCTACACCTTCTAGAGCTTGTTCAGCAATTTTTATGTAATAAAAGTAAAAGGCTCTTGATGAAAGCATCATCCAACTATATCTTGACAAGTTGCCTGAGATGCGGCATCTACTCCCTCCTGATCAGAAGGAGGTTGATGCGGGACGGACACGGGGACCGACTCTACGTGGTATGGACCTCGGACTCTAGATGTGGACACGACCAGCAACACATGACAGAAGAGACACTAGATCCGACACGGAGAGCTCCTATGGGCTATACATCGCTAACAGAAACGTAAGCTCACTCGTCGTCCCAAGCGAGGGAAACGCGGATCGTGCGCGGTTAGGGAACCGGCAGAGTTCAAGGTAGTCAGACTCACTTCCGGACTCGGATCGAGTCGCGGGACGGGTCACTCTCACGCTCACAGCGGTGACATGGACACACGGGCTAGTACCTATCGCTCTCGGCAGCGGCAAAAGACCATATACTAAACTAGCAAATGAACGCCGAGAAGTTTAGACCATTACCTCCACGCACCCGGCGTGGCGAAGACAAGCCCAGCCGAATTACGGACTCCCGGTTAAACAATGTTATAGCAATACAATAATTTGACCCACTCCACGCAGGGAGGTAAAAGGTCACATGTGGGACCCGGGAATCACGCAAATCGGGTTGACGGGCAGCATCTTGATGTCGCCCGGCGGTGCCGAACTCCGCGTTTTCGTGCTTTCCGAACGGCGGATTCTGCGGGCCCGTGGGGCCCATGGACGGCGCTGTCCTCGAGATCTGTGGGGGTGGGACCC
Organism: Amorphophallus konjac; assembly: GCA_022559845.1. Lineage (NCBI taxonomy): Eukaryota > Viridiplantae > Streptophyta > Magnoliopsida > Alismatales > Araceae > Amorphophallus > Amorphophallus konjac. The sequence continues at coordinate 36,979 of JAHNEJ010001994.1, forward strand.
CTGGTGGCGCGCCTCCACGGACAGCGGTCGGCCGGAAACACCGATCGGGGGTCGATCGACCCCGATTCCCAATTCTTGAACTAGCTTCCCATGGATTTCCGGTTCTGTTTTCCGGCGCGCGCTCCGGCGAGAATGGCCGCTGCGATCAATCCCGACGTCGGATCGGGGCGCATGAGCTATCGTTGGAAAGCTCTGTTCAAATTCTTCAATCTAGACCCAGATAGATCTACTGGATCTGGTCGGATCTGAACTTTATTGAATTTACAAGTTCCTGTTGTACAGTACCCGGAATCTCAGATCTGCAGGGAACTTGTCTGAGAACTGCCGTTGACCGCCTAGTAGACTTCCGATTCAGCTCCTGAGCTCTTCATCAAAGTTATAGGATTTTGAACAAGGAAGATGGCAATATTTTGTGTGGACTGATTGGAGGTGACTACGAATTGATATGATTTTTGCAATGGACAGAGGTCGGATCTGGAGACAGGTGGACAGCACTGTAGCTAGCTCTGAGAACGAATTTTTAAAAATAGGTGGAGGGTTGATCAAAAAATCAGGAAAATTCGTGGAAGGAGGGGTGGTGGACAGAACTCCCAATAAAATTGGGAGCTCTAACAAAAATCAGAAAGAGGTCCGAAACTTGGAAACACAGGGCGGGTGGAAATGGAAACAGACAGCAGACAGATCTGGAAATTAAAGTTGGGCGAAAATAAAAAATTATCAAAGGGGATCTTTATGACTAACCAATTTTTGTGGGACGTGCTTGACACCTCTGGAACATCCCCTCAAAATCCCAAATCGATCTGAGCTCGTGGCTGATGGAAAGAATTCGGGTAAGTGGCGGCTGCAGGTGGAAGGCAGAACTCCGACGGTTGCGATGGCGGTGCGGTGGCGGCTCGTGGTGGCGGCGGCGACCGGAACTGATAGGGGTGGAGTCACACCACCAGAATACAACCTTCCCAGCTGCAAGGAGGAGAGGGAGAGAGGGAGAGGGGGGGTGCCCAAGGGCTGCTCTAAGGATTTTCCAAGTTCAAATGACATTAATTCATCAAAATGGAAAAATATAAGCTTATATAGGTTACATATCTAATCCATCCTCAACCGTTGGATCTAGGGATGGGAGATGGAGGGCTGGGATTACATGTGACCATCCACAAAAATTAAAATTAAAAATACAAGGGGGGGCAGCCCATTGATTAGGGAGGCAAGGGGGGGACATGGTAGGTGGGGGTGGGTTGGAATTATTGGCATTTTCATTCCAATGTCCCCCACTTGGCCCACCCTTCTAGAAGCCACCATTTGAATGGTTGACCGACCCCACATGGGGCCCTAGGACTGAGGTGGATCAATAGGAGGGGGCCTGGGGGTCCCGTGGGACCCAGGGGTCCCATTTTACAAATAAGCCCCTCTTACAATCAAAATTACATACCGAATAAAATGAAGTAAACACACATTAAACACAAATAAAGTTTAACTAAATATGATAAATGCCGGGACTCAAGGGGGAGTCTCCAGGCTATCTCCGAGCCAGATGAATGCTGAGGTGGCTCGAGTCGTGCTCCGTGTGCGGTACCGGTGGCTCGACGTGTCGCGCCGCTCAACTGCTCGGGTGTCCGCACCAATTCTCCCCGAGTGGGAGAAACTCGACCCTGTCGAGTAAGGGTCTGCATTGCTCCTGTATCGCTCCAGAAGGTCCGGTTCAATCCGCTGCAACTCTCCATGTGTGATCCACATGTCCTCGGTAGCGGGCCGTCCTCTCCATCGCACTAGGTAGCGCGGGTAGGATCCACTCCTGGTAATTGTCACCTGCTCATCCAGTATATGATCTATATGCTCACGCTGCCGTGACAAAGGGGCTGGAGGTGGACACTCAGGTGTGGGCTCACTCTCAATGGGAGGAGATGGCTCAAAAGGCTCACTAGGGATCACCGCTGGGTCCCTATATGCAACTAGATCCGAAATATTAAAAATAGAGCTTATACCGTATTCCTCGGGCAGGTCCACAACATACGCATTGGATCCAACGCGTTTCAACACTCTAAATGGACCGGCTCCGCGAGCTTGCAACTTCTTAACGGTTCCAGAGGGAAACCGTTCAGGTCTTACCCTGATCATGACATATTCGCCCTCTTGGAACTCTCGGTGGTGTCGGTGAGCATCGGCTAGCTCTTTGTAACGTGCATTGCTGACCTCAATGTGACGACGGACGTCGTCATGCAGACTCCTAACATGCCTAACAAAAAGAAAAACACACAGATGCACACACGACCCTACACAAACCTAATGTTAGTCAAACCCAATCATATGCAAGGTGGTCCAGGACATCCGAATGTGTGCCATGCATGCATTTGACATAACCGGAGGTTAATGTCATGGTGGACTCCTAGACATCCTATGATGCACCAATCATGGACATTGGATTTGGATGTGGGAAGTCCGGGAGGTTTGGGCGGTTTAGGTGGACCGGGGGAATCAAAGTCTTCATCACCCCCAAATGACGGTTCAGACCTATTGCCATGTGAAGGTTGCCAGGCCCGAGTAGGAGGAGTGTGATAGTGGACTTCCTTAAAGAGGTGGAATGGAGGTTGTGGGCCAAGGGGCCCACGAAGAAAGTGATCGAAGGGATCAAAGAATGTGTGACCCCTCGATATGGATTCCCTCATCTCAAGATCCCATGTGTGGAAGTCTAGAAGGTGTTGTTGATCTCCTTCATTCATGAAGGGAGATGAGACGGTGGGGGTATGATGGTGGACCCTCTCAAAAAGGTGGAGTAAATATGGTAGGTCACGGGGTCCACAAGAGAATGGGTCGAAGGGATCAAAGAAGGTATGACCCCTCGGACTAGGCTTCCACAAATCACTGTCCCACATTTGGAAATCTTGGAGATGTAAATGATCACCTTCATTTATTGTGAGAGGTGGGACGGCAGTCATAGGTAGAAAGTAAGATTCCTCCCTTGGGCAAATGGGAATGAAGTCGGGCTCGGCCGGCATAGGGAGGAGTAGAAGAACCTCCGTGGTAACATGACCCACGGTGTACACGGAGGTGATGGACCCTAAAACGGGATGAGTGAAACTACGACCTGTGGGTCGGTCGAAGCCTGGAGCCAACAAGTGCGTAAATGTCAATTGCCGGTCTAACCCTTTAAGAAGGTCATCCAATGTATCCACATAGTGACTAGACCGGAAAGTGGTGTGAAATGAATTGATTGGCACCAGAGGTAGGATAGGGTCCATAGATGGGAGGGGAGATGGGGCCAGGCCATTCTTAAGCCAGCTAAGGAGTGGCTCGGCTATAAGTAGCTTTCCCGTTAGAAACACGGGTAGCTGTGACTGAGGTGGCTCCGCATAAAGATCGGAGAGAGGCTTCTCCAACCCTTTTGTCCCCTAGGGCTAGAGATGTCCGAGTGGGACACTGTCCGGCAAAGTGGCCGAACCCCTGGCAGCGATAACACTGCTGCCGTGATCCACTACGCTCCTTGATACGTGTGTCCTTACCCTTATCCTCCTGACGGACAGGGGGTGCAGACAATGGGGCTCTCGTGGGTGGGGGAAGAGGATCCACTATGATGGAGAGAGGACCTTGGGATTGCACCTTAGATGGCAACGGGTTGGGGCTACCGATTGTTACCTCCTTAGGCTCGTGTAGGAGTACATCACTAGGAGTACGTGTCCTATCCACCCCATCCAACCGGTCCAAAATCATTTGCATAAGTTCGGCAACGGAGTGGGTTGGAATAGGGATATCATGGTGGACTCGCCCGTAGTCAACCGTCCTAGGATTGGGTCTTGGCTCATCTACGTGTGGGGCTCTTTGCCTCCGACTAGGACCCACTTAGTTGGGAGTGATTGGGTGGGGCCGGTTGGAGGTGACCGGTTGAGGCACGTAGACCTTCCTAAGTTCTCTCTTCATGTCCCACCATGATTCGATGGGCCATTACCTCCTAACCTCTCTCAAGCGCTCTATGTGGTCCCACTTTTCGGCGGCCTCGTGTAGAAGCCTCTCCTTGGCAAAATAGAATTGCCCGGCTTCGGACATGGTATAACAATCAAAGTATGTGTCCATGGCGGCCTCCCACTTGAGGTAGTCGCCCGGGCCATTGGAGCCATAAAAATCTGAGGCTTCAGGCCTACAGAAGCGGAGAGGATGGTTGCCAAGCCCATGGGTGGGCCAACGGTCATATCGCCTGGGCGACTGGGAGTCCATTGGAAATTGGGGGGAACTACATGTTGAACATGCCGACTCTTGGACATGACACTAGACCGGCTATGTAAGGTTGGAATGCACTAACTAATGCAAACACCGACTAATGCACCTAGAGCTAAACCAATATCCGGTACGTGGCGGAGTTAATCGATCCGAAGATCACTCCCGCAAGTGTGCGACCTCCCGATAGGCGTAGCCTGACGTTCGGACAACACCTTTTAAGATACCGAATTATCGGGATGAAATGCAATTTTAAAACACCTTTTTTTTGTTTTGAAAATAATGATGATCCTAGACTCGACTTAGACTATGCAAAACATATGCAACGACTACCCTAGACTCGACTCGCTCTGATACCAAACTGATGCGGGACGGACACGGGGACCGACTCTACGTGGTATGGACCTCGGACTCTAGATGTGGACACGACCAGCAACACATGACAGAAGAGACACTAGGCCCGACACGGAGAGCTCCTATGGGCTATACATCGCTAACAGAAACGTAAGCTCACTCGTCGTCCCAAGCGAGGGAAACGCGGATCGAGCGCGGTTAGGGAACCGGCAGAGTTCAAGGTAGTCAGACTCACTTCCGGACTCGGATCGAGTCGCGGGACGGGTCACTCTCACGCTCACAGCGGTGACATGGACACACGGGCTAGTACCTATCGCTCTCGGCAGCGGCAAAAGACCATATACTAAACTAGCAAATGAACGCCGAGAAGTTTAGACCATTACCTCCACGCACCCGGCGTGGCGAAGATAACCCCGGCCGAATTACGGACTCCCGGTTAAACAATGTTACAGCAATACAATAATTTGACCCACTCCACACAGGGAGGTAAAAGGTCACATGTGGGGCCCGAGAATCACGCAAATCGGGTTGACGGGCAGCATCTTGATGTCGTCCGGCGGTGCCGAACTCCGCGTTTTCGTGCTTTCCAAACGGCGACTTCTGCAGGCCCGTGGGGCCCACGGACGGCGCTGTCCTCGGGATCTGTGGGGATGGGACCCGCTGTGATGGGGACCCCTGGTGGCGCGCCTCCACGGACGGCGGTCGGCCGGAAACACCGATCGGGGGTCGATCGGCCCCGATTCCCAATTCTTGAACTAGCTTCCCACGAATTTCCGGTTCTGCTTTCCGGCGCGCGCTCCGGCGAGAATGACCGCTGCGATCAATCCCGACGTCGGATCGGGGCGCATGAGCTATCGTTGGAAAGCTCTCTTCAAATCCTTCAATCTAGACCCAGATAGATCTGCTGGATCTGGTCAGATCTGAACTTTATTGAATTTACAAGTTCCTGTTGTACAGTACCCGGAATCTCAGATCTGCAGGGAACTTGTCTGAGAACTGCTGTTGACCGCCTAGTAGACTTCCGATTCAGCTCCTGAGCTCTTCATCAAAGTTATAGGATTTTGAACAAGGAAGATGGCAATATTTTGTGTGGACTGATTGGAGGTGGTTACGAATTGATATGATTTTTGCACTGGACAGAGGTCGGATCTGGAGACAGGTGGACAGCACTGTAGCTAGCTCTGAGAACGAATTTTTAAAAATAGGTGGAAGGTTGATCAAAAATCAGGAAAATTCGTGGAAGGAGGGGTGGGTGGACAGAACTCCCAATAAAATTGGGAGCTCTAACAAAAATCAGAAAGAGGTCCGAAACTTGGAAACACAGGGCGGGTGGAAATGGAAACAGACAACATACAGATCTGGAAATTAAAGTTGGGCGAAAATGAAAAATTATCAAAGGGGATCTTTATGACCAACCAATTTTTGTGGGACGTGCTTGACACCTCTGGAACATCCCCTCAAAATCCCAAATCGATCTGAGCTCGTGGCTGATGGAAAGAATTCGGGGAAGTGGCGACTGCAGGTGGAAGGCAGAACTCCGACGGTTGTGATGGCGGTGCGGTGGCGACTCGTGACGGCGGCGGCGGCGACGGCGACCGGAACTGATAGGGGTGGAGTCACACCACCAGAATACAACCTTCCCAGCTGCAAGGAGGAGAGGGAGAGAGGGAGAGGGGGGGTGCCCAAGGGCTGCTCCAAGGATTTTCCAAGTTCAAATGGCATTAATTCATCAAAATGGAAAAATACAAGCTTATATAAGTTACATATCTAATCCATCCTCAACCGTTGGATCTAGGGATGGGAGATGGAGGGCTGGGATTGCATGTGACCATCCACAAAAATTAAAATTAAAAATACAAGGGGGGGGCAGCCCATTGATTAGGGAGGCAAGGGGGGACATGGTAGGTGGGGGTGGGTTGGAATTGTTGGCATTTTCATTCCAATGTCCCCCACTTGACCCACCCTTCTAGAAGCCACCATTTGAATGGTTGACCGACCCCACATGGGGCCCTAGGACTGAGGTGGATCAATGGGAGGGGGCCTGGGGGTCCCGTGGGGCCCAGGGGTCCCATTTTACAAATAAGCCCCTCTTACAATCAAAATTACATACCGAATAAAATGAAGTAAACACACATTAAACACAAATAAAGTCTAACTAAATATGATAAATGCCGGGACTCAAGGGGGAGTCTCCAGACTGTCTTCGAGCCAGATGGATGCTGAGGTGGCTCGAGTCGTGCTCCGTGTGCGGTACCGGTGGCTCGGCGTGTCGCGCCGCTCAACTGCTCAGGTGTCCGCACCAAAGGTTCACTACAGGCAATGGAGAGATACTGTCCTTGAGGAAGGAATAAATACACAGTGAACAACCTCTTCAGAAAATGGTGTGCTCCAAAGATTTAAGGATTCACTTCTCCCTGTTTAGTTGAGACTGCAAAGACAAGTAAAATACCAAGCCTTTTGACCTTAAGTAGTCTGGTGCAAAGTAGATTTGCCCGGAGCCAAACATTATACCATAGAAAACAAGGGACAGCTGGTTTCAAGATCCTGTCTACCAACAGTATTTCCAGCTGCTACCACATACCATTCATTATCATTACTTGGTGATAGAAAACCATTACCTCTTTTTATTTTGATCTTTTTGATAGTTTGTAAAATGGACTCTGGATGGCACCCCAGTGATCAATGCTCACATAAATAGCTAGTAATCCCTCTCAGAAGTCCAAAACTAATTCCTTTGAAAGTTCCCAATCATTGGATTGATGTCATTATATAATGCCTTGCATGTAATATTAATTCGAGAGAAATCAAGATTCTATCTGCAAAATGTGGAATGACAGCCTCCTCTTCATGGAAGAAGGCTTTATTCTAAATTCTTAAACCAGCATGCAACAAGTTCTGGAGATCATGCTAAGAAGACGGAAAAATCCATAGCAAAACCGACATGGAATGTGAACATAAACTGCAATGACATTTTGTTAGGGCATGGTTGCTTTAACCATACTTTAAAGATACTCACCTTCTATTTGTGTCTCCTATTCTCACTTGTGCTCCAAAATGAAAAATTTTGCGCACTGTCCCTTCCAAGAGAGTTCCTTCTTGAAGATGTAGAATATCCTAAAGTATGATCCATTTCATAATTTTCAGTTTGTAAGAGAGGCAGATGATACTTGGAAATACTAATCAGAAGTGAATGTAAAAAGAGAGAAACATTTGCATATGGCGTTTGTGTGTTGTGATAGCCACAGACCACAAGGAAAGAAAACAAACTATGATGAAAAACAAGAAATATAAAATGACATCACACATGCATCCATATTCTATTTTTTTGAAAGTGGACATGCATCCATATTCTTGCTACTTTATAGCCGAATTTCTGATACAGCACATGTGATAGTCAAACTATCACGAGGTAAATAACTCATTAGGCTAAAGATCTGTCAGAGGTGTTAAACTTTATGCATTATATACAAAAACAGATGTCCTGGTTATCACAAGGGTAAGTTCATCATGCTAATTTGGATGTTGAAGATAAACCCAGCTGCTGTCAAGTGATCTGCGGAAGCCGATGAACACATCACATCCATGACCTCACTCCTCACCATTTCTGATGCTCTCAGTGCAGCCACCACTTCCAGGGGCAAATATCATGGTCAATTGAGCAGTAGATTTGGCTGTGCATGTGTGAAGTGTCCTCCGGCTCCCGCCATAAACCTCAGTGTGCAATTCAACCCAACTGTGTGACAAGTTTGCAAAAGCTCAATTTTACCCCTATAGTTGGTTATTGTCTGGAAACAAAAAGTTTTCTTTAACCTTTTTTTTGAGGGAGGGGGACTACTTCTAAATGGTGAAAAAAATGTCATAATAAAGTTCAACCCAACACTAATGACACAACAACCATGTTAGCAATGCTAGATTAGTGGCAGGCAATGCTTCACAACATATAGAAAAATGCCAGATGGGATGGCTTTAGTTGCAACCTTTCTCTTATAACAAGGCCTATTATTTAGGTGTTAACTATCTGCTCCATGCTCCTGATGTTATAGTGATTACTGAACGCAGATAATAGTGTCACCCATGTGTCAGATTTTACAAGCAGAAACAGCATGCTGAAATATAATTAGGTATCTGAACTGACCCATGCTTCTCTCTCACTTATTATCAGGTCATTGTTATCTTCATCAATCCTAGTAATGCAAACAGATATGCATCGACCAACCTGCACCAAAGGGATGGAAACAAGAATCAAATGTTTATTCCCATAAAGATTATCGTTAATCATAGCCAGTAATATAGAGGATTAGAGGCATACAAAAAATTAAATTCAATGGAGAGTGGGAAAACATGAAACTGCACTTCTATAAGCCCTGAGTAAATAAATAGCACTAACATGCTAGGACTTGATCATAGAGAGCGTATTATAAACATAAGCATTACATTTTCCTTCAAGTCTGTGAAGTTGTTCACTCTATTCATCAACTCAGCTTTAGGGAGAAATGCACGGAGTCCCTGAAATCAGAATTGCCAAAAAAATACTGTATGCTAATTTCTTTTCTTAAATAGGAAATAACTGACATCAAGAATATCTTTTCTAATACATGAAATAAACAAGAAGCACAAACCTCAATTCTTGTAAGGAGACCACCAGTGTTCCATTCAGTAATTCTGACCTTAATAGGCTCACCAAACTGTTTTATCTGCATGAAAATACCACACAGATATACATGTTGATTTATTAAAAAAAGAATGTTTAGTAACAAACTGCTATTTCTGAAAAGAAAAGTTACAGCCTCTTTTTGGAAAGTGAACACTTAAAGCCTTAATTATTGAACAAAGAATAAGAAAAGAACTTAGAGATTAGTCCAAAGAGATTAGACATGAAAAGATTTAATTTGAACTAGGTAGCCTTTAGTTATTGGAAGAAGAGAAAGATAAGAAACGGAGAAAATGCACCAGAAACCAAACAAAAAGATCTGGAGCATAAATGCAGTAAGTACCCAGTTCCCCATAAAATGCTCCATGCCAAAAACTGCTCAAATTAACTGCAGTTCATTAAGTGGTATTCAGACAAGAAATAGCTTGTTGATTCGTAGCAACTGGGTGACCTATAAAGTATGCATACCAGATGCATATTTAAAAATTGTCTCATCTGGTCTGGACAGCAGAAAAAGGCAAATTTGCCCAATTATCTCACACAATATTGAATTCGAATTTCCTGATGAAGATGGTAACAACCTTCTCCTGCAATACGTTATTCTTCTGTTGGATATTCTAGCTGTCTTTCATATGTCTGAACCAATCACAGTCACCAAATAGTTCACGTAACATTAACTTCTGACAGCATGTTTCACCACTATCATGGTAGCTAAATTATATCAACTTCATTCCGGCAAGAGAAAAATTATGCATCCATCAGCCAACAGTTAAAGTTCCACGAAAGTTAGAAGGTTGCTTCACTGGTAAAACTTTCTCAAGTCAAGAACACTGCTCCTCGATTACAAATAACCATGGCGATCAAACCCGTCAACAATTCTACCAATTAGGACTATTCAGGAGGACACAAGCCAGAAAGAAAAGAATGTGTCGTAAAGATAAGCAAGAAGAGGACCTGCCTCACACGGCTCCACGCCACCCGGCGGAACATTCTCCTCGTGGAAAGCAGAGGCCGGCCGCTCAAAGTCCGGCCAAGGACCTCCGCAAAGAGAACTGAACCCACCTCGACGGTCGGCCTACCCGGTGCTGTTTCCCCGCTCAAAGCTTCCTCTTCCTTCAAAATTCCAATCTTTCCCGGGGCCATGAACTCCTCCGCGTCCTTCCCCAAATCACACAGAGTATGGGCCATCTCTCCTTCGTACAGGGGAAGCACCTCCTTCGTCAACATCGTCCCCAGCATGTCCGCCCCCACGTTCACGTCGAGCTTGTGCTCATTGCCCGACACCACCACCCCGACTACGAAATCGCCGGGCCTCGGCTCGTAGTACTCCACCCCGACCTTCCCCGGCTCTTCCTGCTTCCTCTTTTCCTCGGAAGATTCCCCCAGGAAAGCCGCCGCTTCGCCCTCCACCCCGGCCTGTTCCAACGAATCTCTCTCCTTGAAGAACTTGAGGAATGGGGCTAGCGCCTCCTCCGCCCCCGGCTTGGGCGCCCCGGAGGCCCTCTCCTCCTCCTCTCCGTCGGGAACAGGGATGGGCGACGGCTTCCCGAGAAGCTCGACCTCCGAATCCTTGACATGGGGATCAGACAAGCTTCCGGCAATACCGCCGTCGGGGGAGGAAAAGCAGACATGGGTCCTTCTCCGCAGTGGAGAACTCCGCGCCAGAGGTGGGAATCTAGGAGGGGGAAAGGGAAAGGTGCCATTTTTAAGGAGGAAGCCACAGTGGGTCTTGGGAGGATTCCACAGGCTTGGGGAGCCTGAGGAATGGAAGGGGGTGGAAGGGTTTAAGCAATTCGCGGTGAGCAGGTGCGCACAGAGCTGGGTCTGCATCGCCTCTTCTGCAAAGGCGGCTTCTTTGCTTCCGGGTTTTCTGGGTCTCTTTATCCACGAGGAATGCAAATTTGTGTCCTATCAAATAACCAAAAAATTGAAAAATTAGTCTAGAAATACTTCATATCCTTTTAAATACGTAATTTAAAGAGTAGGAAATTTTCAATTTTTATTTTTTTGCAAAGGATCTCAAAGATGAATGAGTTTCTCAGTGCTTCCCTATCCCCACCAATCACTAATCTTAATTGTGGTTACCTTTTTTTAATTAAAAACATATAAAATTAAAACTTATTATTCATGCACTTCCTTCTAAATATCTAATGCCTGTGTCACATCAATTTAATTTAGTACATACCTTCTTTACATGTAAAAAATTAAAATTATCATTTTTAATTTTCAAATATTATATATCCTATCGTTATCATCAAAAATTTCAAATACAGCACTGTCTCTCTCAGAAAGTGGCAGCTTAATATTTATCATTGTTCGATGATGTCACATATTTGCACTCACAGATGTCAAATGTAGTGTCAAAAAGATGAGTTTAACAAACTGTTTTCCTTAATAACATAGACATTACATTATGTTATCCTAAGTAATTTGACTTTTCGATCTGATAGCTTATCTGAGAACAATTAATCTCGGGATAAACCGGGGTATCCCACTAAAACTTATCCTATTCATTTTGGTTGTTCATACAAAATATTCCGGTTGAGTTAGGATATATAGGTTTTTATTCTCGTTTATCCCGAGAAAATTTATTCTATCAACAAGATAGAATAAGGAGAGTTAAACTTTTTCACAATTTTCGAGAAGATATCTCATGTTATCTTATCTCCCAATTAAAATATTTTGATATATTTTATGGAATACCTTACTTGTAGTTTAACTCATCTGCTTAACCTATTCTGCAATCAAACACGGAGGAAGTTTGGATACTCTTTTTTTTTCTTTTGCCGAGTCATCTACTGAAACTCGAGAAACTCATAGTCTTGCACACTCCCAAATAATGAGGAAATTAAAATTTGAACCGGAGATCTCATGATTCTCCGTGAGATTAAGAACCAACTGAGTTACACAACTGATTCGAAGAGTTTGGATACTTAAGTGCCACTCATTTCATCATTGATCCACTTTGGTATTTGATTGGATGACAACGTAGGATATCATACATTAACATGTATTATGATATGTTAACTTAACAAATTAGAATGAGGTATCTATATCAGTTAGATCAAAATTATTGATGGTTTACTAGAATCGACAAAAGTGCAGTTTTGAAAGGCACATTGAAGAATTAGCTAACATTCTAATAGTTGATATATGTATCCGTTATTATTAGCCCAGACCAACTTATCCTCCTCGAAGTGGGCCCTCTGGAACGTCTCATTGATCCGGCCTTTCTCTCGGTGCTCACTCATCCCTTCAAAAGCAAGAGTAATGCTTACTGAGAACCAATTTACGTGCTAAAATTTTATTTATTTGCATAGGGCGGATGAGACAGAGAGAGTAAAAGAATTTTTTTTATTTTTCAAATTCTATAGGTCTCAAGTGGACTAAATTTTTTTGGTGTGTATGTTTGCTACATACTTTGCTATTACTCATCTTGCAAATCTATCCATGATTGGTCTGATATGACATGACTAGACTTAAGAGTTAAGTTGTAAATAGATCAGATACAGAACAGATAATGTGATATTTGAATTTGTATCTGATTAATAATTAAATTAGCTGACACTCGATTAAATTATTTATCAGATATTTTATTCAGATGATTATTTGATTAATATGAATTCAAATTTGATTTAAATTTTAAACGAATAATTACTATACTTATTTGGAGGTGAGTCGTGCGAGCTGTGCGGGAGGATCGTGTGTTATTTTCTCAAAAAAAAGAAAAGATGGATGTTGCTTTCATTTTGGGGGAGGTTCTCACAAGATTAGACTTCAACCTAAAAAATAGGAGAGGACTTACCAAATGGGTGTAAATAGAATTTTTATTTTTAAATTATATTTTGAGACAAAAAAGAGATAAAAAAGAGCAACTAAACAACATATTAAGATTTGAGTTACTTATATATAGAATATGTGGATCTTTAGATACTCATCTAAGAGTTCATATTCGGTTAGATAATATCCAACACTGATACTCCAATATCCAAATTCATATCCGATTAATAATCGAATTATCCGACATCCGATTAAATTATCCGTCAGATATTTTATTCGGATAATTATTTGATTAAATGAATACGAATTTAAGCTCGGTTTAAATTTTAAACTGATAATTATCGTGCCTATTTCAGAGATAAAAAAATTCTCAATGAAAAAATAAAATAAAAATATGAACCTCAGGTCCTTTCAGTGGGAGATTGCTCGTCTCTAAAATCCCATTCTCTCATGTCAAATTGCACGATATGACGTGCAATAAATATTACTCAAAGTGTGATAATCATCGCAAACCTAATTTGCAACACCCTCTCGGCATGTTTACCCACTTTTTTTTTACATCACATCGGTCTCATGAATCAAATAGAGAGAGGGCTTGCAACATAATGAGAAACCCCAAATTTTCAGGAATTATTACTGGAAAAAAAAATGAAAAATGGCCAATCACATATCAAACCCATATATTTAAGGGAAAATTATCACTCTATATCTCTTAAATCATTCAAAAATATATCTATTTCTTTACTTTTATCATATTTATTGTAATAAAATCATTGTCTCCTTCTGTATAGGTATAAGAGTAATTTGTATTTTAAAGAGTTTTAAGGATAAGGACACGATAATTTTTTTTAAGGATTTCGAGGATATTAAGATTAATACGATAAAGATAGAGATATAAAGATAATTTTACATGATTTTAAAGATATAAAGATATTTTTTTCTATATTTTGAAGCACTGAACACACGCCGTCGGGCTCACGAGCATGATCTTTTGGATCTTGCACTGCTCGGTTTGGACCTGTTGTGCTACAGCAAACACAAAACACAGAGAAAGGAAAAATATTATTTCTGCTACGGTAGAAACCCCACACACAAAACTCACAAAAGAAGGTTAAACAAAACATTAAGAAGAAAATAACACTTCTACTGCATGTTTGGGCTACAACCAGAGTGTCTTATATAGACAAACAAAAAACATAAATATAGAAAGAAAACAAGGCTACATGGGTGACAATCGTTACCCTTTCTTGATATAACATTAAAGCAAGAAATGTAACCGACTGACACTAATTGCTCCAAAAGACAAGGCCATACGTTGCATAACGTGAATACCAGGTCCGGTGACTAAATTTGTATCAACGTCCAACACTCCCCCTTGATGCAAATTCCCCTACACCAAGTGCATCTCTAAATTGGAAGAATTTTCTGATGGGAGTGACTTTGTAAAACCATCTGCTACTTGATCATTGGTGAAGCAATACTTCATCATAATTTCTCATTTGGCAACCAAGTCACGAATGAAATGGTGTCGAAGATCTGTATGTTTCGATCTGCCATGAAATACTAGATTTTTACTCATTGCAATTGTTGCCTTGTTGTCACAATACAGCTCTGTGGCTTGAGTTTGAGGCTGACCGATGTCTTTTAACAATCTTCTCATCCACACGGCTTGACAAGACGTGGTTGATGCAGTTGCATATTCCGCTTCAGCACTAGATAAGGCAGTGGAGCTTTACTTCTTTGAGCTCCATGTTACTGCTCCTGATCCGAGATTGAATACAAATCCACTGGTGCTTTTCCTGTCATCTACAGAACCTGCCCAGTCACTATCAGTGAAACCAGTTAACTTAAAATTAGAAAGTGATTTATACCATAACTCATAGCTTCGCGTTCCTTGGATGTAACGAAGGATTCTTTTTGCTGCACCAAAGTGATGAGCAGGGGTTCTGCATAAATCTTGACACAAAGTTGATAGCAAACATTATATCAGGACGTGAATGGGTTAAATATAACAATCCTCCAATCAAACTTCTAAAAGTTCTTGCATCTGTCCTTGGAGTTTCATCATGCATGGTCAATTTCTCATTTGCATTCATAGGAGTAGCAACAGTCTTGCAATTCAACATGTTAAACCTTTTAAGCAAATCTAAAGCATACTTTTCTTGGGAAATAAAGATGACATCCTCTGTTTGCTGAACTTGTAAACCAAGAAAGTAATGCAATAGACCTAAATATGACATTTCAAACTCACTCATCATAACTTTCTTGAATTTGTCAACGAGAAGTTTAGATGAGTCTGTGTAGATGATATCATCTACATAGACACAAATAATAAGAATGTCATCATTTTTCACCTTGACATATAGAGTGGGTTCACTCTCACTGCGAACAAAATCATTTTGTAGAAGATAGGAGTCAAGTCTTCCATACCAAGCCCTTGGAGCTTGTTTGAGTCCATAAAGTGCCTTCTTCAATTTGTAAACTTTATCCTCCATGCCTTGGATGATGAATCTCTGTGGTTGGTTAATATATATATCTTCTTCCAAATATCCATTTAAAAAGGCTGATTTTACATCAAATTGATATATGTACCACCTCTTTTGAGCTGCTAAGGCTAAGACTAGTCTAACAGTCTCAAATCTTGCAACGGGAGAAAAAGTTTTAAAGAAATCTTTACCATACTCTTGCGCATACCCTTCGACAACAAGTCTAGCTTTGTATTTCTATATACTCCCATCTGGATTGCACTTCAATCTGTAAACCCACTTGACATCAATAGCATTTTTTCCCGATGGCAAGTCCACAAGCATCCATGTTTTGTTTCTTTCAATTACTTTTATCTCATCTTGCATAGAAGCTTCCCATTCTTCTTTTTCTTTTGCTTCCTCATAACATGTAGGTTCTGCAACCATAAGAGCAAAGTTACCTTTTTCATAGATTTCTTGAAGTGATTTTAGCTTTCTTGGAGGGCTTGTGCTGTTAACAAGACTGCTGTGATGATCATCAACTAGAGGACTGCTAACAGCTTGTTCAGGTGACATATTCTCTTTATATTCTTGTGAAAATTCAGATTTTTCAATTGTCACTGCTCGCTGTTGATTTTAATTTTCAGTCCAGTCCCAAAAACTATTCTCATCAAAGATTACATCTCTTCTGATAATCAACTTTTTAGTCTTAGGATTATACAAGCGGTAAGCTTTACTTTCAATACTATATCCAACAAAAATATATTTTTCACTTTTCTGATCTAATTTCTTTCTACTTTCAGAATCAATGAGTGAATATGCAATGCAACCAAATACTTTCAAACCACTCACCTTGGGTTTTCTTTGGTGCAAAAATTCAAAAGGAATAGTATTTCTTATTGCTTTGGTAGGCTAATGTTGAGTATATGGACTGATGTTGCTACTGCTTCAGCCCAAAATTCATTTGGAAGCTTCTTTTCTTTCAGTATACATCGAGCCATTTCCACAATAGTTCTGTTCTTCTGCTCAGCCATCCCATTCTGTTCTGGTGTCAGTCTGACTGTCAATTGTCTGCGAATACCATTTTGCTTGCAAAAAGAGTTAAAGTCATTAGTAAAAATTCTCCCCCTCTATCAGTACAAAAAAATTTATCACATTTCCACACTCCTTTTCAGCAAAAGCTTTGAATTCTTGAAAATTTTCAAATGCCTCTGATTTCTGAATTAGAAAATACACCCAACACATGCGAGAGAAATCATCAATGAACAACAAAAAATATCTACTTTTGTTCAGAGATGGTGTGTTCATTGGACCACAAATATCTTCATGAACTAATTCAAGAGGCATTCTAGCTCTTAATGACTTTCCAATAGGAAAGGGAAGGCGATGTTGCTTGCCATACACACACCCTTCACACACACCATCACGACTATCAATATGAGGCAAGCCAAGAACCATATTTTTCTGTTTTAACAACTTCAAACTACTGAAATTCAAGTGTCCATATCTTAGATGCCAAAGCCAAGACTCATTCTGAACATTAGCCACCAAAGCATAATCATCTAAAGTAGACATCTCAAGGGGAAACATCTTATTTTCTGTCATATAAACTTTGATACACATATCTGAATTTGGTCCCTTTATTTCACAAATATCATCATGAAAGAGGACAGAATATCCATGTTTTACTAACTGAGCAACACTTAGTAAATTATGGGCTAAACCAGGCACATAATAAACACCATGAATGAGTTTTTCAATACCTGATTTAGTTCTTACACAAATTGTCCCCTGTCCTTCAATTTTCACTTCTTTATCATCTCCAAGCCTTACCTGTTACTTGATAGATTCATCAATACTTTGAAACAACTCTTTTATCCCTATCATGTGGTTACTACAACCACTGTCCAAAAATCATATATTTGTCCTACTTTCCTTGGAATTAACATGAGTAAGAAAAAGATTACCTTCCTCTTCCTGCTTTTCAGCAAATTTGGCCTGCTCCTTGCCCTACGTCTTAGCCTTTTCCTAACAATATCTCTCAATGTGTCCAAACTTCTTACAGTGGTAGCATTGTTTCCCTTTGTAGTTAGACTTCTGATTTCCTTTATCCTCATTTTCTGAGCTTATCCTTGACTGATAAAATCTTCCGCTGCCTCGGCCACAACCACGGTAGCCTCCTCTTCCACGTCCTCTTCCACCATTCCTTTGATTTGATAGGTTTTCAGCTTTCTTTGAGGTGTTTGATGCATCAACTTTAGATTGAAATGCATTCTCTACACTAGTATCTGAAGACCTATTCATTCTTTCCTCATGTGACAACAATGAACCCATTAATGCAGTAAGAGTATAGTTAGTCAAATCTTTGGACTCCTCAATTACTATGACAACATGATCATATTTTTTAGGGAGACTCCTTAAGATTTTTTCTACTATTTTCTGATCTGAAATTACTTCACCAAAGGTTCGCATTTGATTAATAATAATGGAAACTCTAGAAAAAAAATCTTGAATAGATTCACCACTTTTCATTAAGAGTGTTTCAAAATCTCTTCTTAGAGCCTGGAGTTTAACTGTTGTTACCTTTCCATCACCATGAAATTCTTGCCGCAAAATAGTCCATGCTTCGTTGGACTTTGTGACATTTGCAATCCGAGGGAACACTAACTCGGATATGGCTTGTTGAAGGACCAATAACGCCTTGGCATCCTTCTTACGAAGCTCCTTAAGGTCTGCAACCTTCTCCTTTGAGCTTTCTGCCTCTACAAAGCCAACCTCAACTAGATCCCAAAGATCTTGAGAAATGAAGAAAGTCTTCATTTTTATACTCCAAAATTCATAATTTACCCCGTTGAAAATAGGCACCAAAGGTTGAGAGAGATTCAGTGTAGTCATACCAATAGCAATGTGGAAAGAGATCACTTACAACTTCTGTCCAATAATTTCTGTGCTATAAACTTATCTCCTTCCAGACTTCACAGAACTTGCAGCTCTTCTTCGCTCAGTTTGATGGAACATGGCAGCTCTGATACTACTTTTGGATCTTGCACTGCTCTGTTTGGACCTGTTGTGCTACAGCAAACACAAAACACAGAGAAGGGAAAAATATTATTTCTGCTACGGCAGAAACCCCACACACAAAACTCACAAAAGAAGGTTAAACAAAGCACTAAGAAGAAAATAACATTTCTACTGCATGTTCGGGCTACAACCAGAGTGTCTTATATAGACAAACAAAAAACACAAATATAGAAAGAAAACAGGGCTACATGGGTGACAATCATTACCCTTTCTTGATATAACATTAAAGCAGGAAATGTAACCGACTGACACTAATTGCTCCTAAAGATAAGGCCATACGTTGCATAACGTGAATACCGGGTCCGGTGACTAAATTTGTATCAACGTCCAACACTCCCCCTTGATGCAAATTCCCCAACACCAAGTGCATCTCTAAATTGGAAGAATTTTGTGATGGGGAGTGACTTTGTAAAACCATCTGCTACTTGCTCATTGGTGGAGCAATACTTCATCACAATTTCTCATTTGGCAACCAAGTCACGAATGAAATGGTGTCGAAGATCTATATGTTTCGATCTGCCATTAAATACTGGATTTTTACTCATTGCAATTGTAACCTTGTTGTCACAATACAGCTCCGTGGCTTGAGTTTGAGGCTGACCGATGTCTTTTAACAGTCTTCTCATCCACACGGCTTGACAAGACGTGGTTGATGCAACTGCATATTCCGCTTCAGCACTAGATAAGGCAGTGGAACTTTGCTTCTTTGAGCTCCATGTTACTGCTCCTGATCCGAGATTGAATACAAATCCACTGGTGCTTTTCCTGTCATCTACAGAACCTGCCCAGTCACTATAAGTAAAACCAGTTAACTTAAAATTAGAAACTGATTTATACCATAACCCATAGCTTCACGTTCCTTGGATGTAACGAAGGATTCTTTTTACTGCACCAAAGTGATGAGCAGAAGGGTTCTGCATAAATCTTGACACAAAGTTGACAGCAAACATTATATCAGGACGTGAATGGGTTAAATATAACAATCCTCCAATCAAACTTCTAAAAGTTCTTGCATCTGTCCTTGGAGTTTCATCATGCATGGCCAATTTCTCATTTACATTCATAGGAGTAGCAAAAGTCTTGCAATTCAGCATGTTAAACCTTTTAAGCAAATCTAAAGCATACTTTTCTTGGGAAATAAAGATGTCATCCTCTGTTTGCTGAACTTGTAAACCAAGAAAGTAATGCAATAGACCTAAATATGACATTTCAAACTCACTCATCATAACTTTCTTGAATTTGTCAATGAGAAGTTTAGATGAGTTTGTGTAGATGATATCATCTACATAGACACAAATAATAAGAATGTCATCATTTTTCACCTTGACATATAGAGTGGGTTCACTCTCACTGCGAACAAAATCATTTTGTAGAAGATAGGAGTCAAGTCTTCCATACCAAGCCCTTGGAGCTTGTTTGAGTCCATAAAGGTGCCTTCTTCAATTTGTAAACTTTATCCTCCATGTCTTGGATGATGAATCCCTGTGGTTGGTTAATATATATATCTTTTTCCAAATACCTATTTAAAAAGGCTGATTTTACATCAAATTGATATATGTACCACCTCTTTTGAGCTGCTAAGGCTAAGACTAGTCTAACAGTCTCAAATCTTGCAACGGGAGAAAACGTTTCAAAGAAATCTTTACCATACTCTTGCGCATACCCTTTGACAACAAGTCTAACTTTGTATTTCTGTATACTCCCATCTGGATTGCACTTCAATCTGTAAACCCACTTGACATCAATAGCATTTTTTCCTGATGGTAAGTCCACAAGCATCCATGTTTTGTTTCTTTCAATTGCTTTGATCTCCTCTTGCTTAGAAGCTTCCCATTCTTCTTTTTCTTTTGCTTCCTCATAACATGTAGGTTCTGCAACCATAAGAGCAAAGTTACCTTTTTCATAGATTTCTTGAAGGGATTTTAGCTATCTTGGAGGGCTTGTGCCGTCAACAAGACTGCTGTGATGATCATCAACTAGAGGACTGCTAACAGCTTGTTCAGGTGACATATTCTCTTTATATTCTTGTGAAAATTCAGATTCTTCAATTGTCACTGCTCGTTGTTGATTTTGGTTTTCAGTCCAGTCCCAAAAACTATTCTCATCAAAGATTACATCTCTTCTGATAATCAACTTTTTAGTCGTAGGATTATACAAGCGGTAAGCTTTACTCTCAATGCTATATCCAACAAAAATATATTTTTCACTTTTCTGATCTAATTTCTTTCTACTTTCAAAATCAATGAGTGAATATGCAATGCAACCAAATACTTTCAAACCACTCACCTTGGGTTTTCTTTGGTGCCAAACTTCAAAAGGAACAATATTTCTTACTGCTTTGGTAGGCGAAATGTTGAGTATATGGACTGATGTTGCTACTGCTTCAGCCCAAAATTCATTTGGAAGCTTCTTTTCTTTCAGCATACACCGAGCCATTTCCACAATAGTTCTGTTCTTCCGCTCAGCCACCCCATTCTGTTCTGGTGTCTGTCTCACTGTCAATTGTCTGCGAATGCCATTTTGCTTGCAAAAAGAGTTAAAGTCATTAGATAAAAATTCTCCCCCTCTATCAGTAGGAAAAAATTTTATCACATTTCCACACTCCTTTTCAGCAAAAGCTTTGAATTCTTGAAAATTTTCAAATGCCTCTGATTTCTGAATAAGAAAATACACCCAACACATGCGAGAGAAATCATCAATGAATAACAAAAAATATCTACTTTTGTTCAGAGATGATGTGTTCATTGGATCATAAATATCTGCATGAGCTAATCTAAGAGGCATTCTAGCTCTTAATGACTTTCCAATAGGAAAGGGAAGGCGATGTTATTTGCCATACACACACCCTTCACACACATCACCACGACTATCAATATGAGGCAAGTGAAGAACCATATTTTTCTGTTTTAACAACTTCAAACCACTGAAATTCAAGTGTCCATACCTTAGACGCCAAAGCCAAGACTCATTCTGAACATTAGCCAGCAAAGCATAATCATCTAAAGTAGACATCTCAAGGGGAAACATCTTATTTTCTGTCATATAAACTTTGATACACATATCTGAATTTGGTCTCTTTATTTCACAAATATCATCATGAAAGAGGACAGAATATCCATGTTTTACTAACTGAGCAACACTTAGTAAATTATGGGCTAAACCAGGCACATAATAAACATCATGAATTAGTTTTTCAATACCTGATTTAGTTCTTACACAAACTGTGCCATGTCCTTCAATTTTCATTTCTTTATCATCTCCAAGCCTTACCTATTCCTTGATAGATTCATCAATACTTTGAAACAACTCTTTTATCCCTGTCATGTGGTTACTACAACCACTGTCCAAAAACCATATATCTGTCCTACTTTCCTTGGAATTAACATGAGTAAGAAAAAGATTACCTTCCTCTTCCTACTTTTTAGCAAATTTGGCCTGCTCCTTGCCCTGCGTCTTAGCCTTTTCCTAACAATATGTCTCAATGTGTCCAAACTTGTTACAGTGGTAGCATTGTTTCCCTTTGTAGTTAGACTTCTGATTTCCTTTATCCTCATTTTCTGAGCTTGTCCTTGACTGATCAAATCTTCCTCTGCCTCGGCCACGACCACGGTAGCCTCCTCTTCCACGTCCTCTTCCACCATTCCTTTGATTTGATAGGTTTTCAACATTCTTTGAGGTGTTTGATGCATCAACTTTAGATTGAAATGCATTCTCTGCACTAGTATCTGAAGACCTGTTCATTCTTTACTCATGTGACAACAATGAACCCATTAATGCAGTAAGAGAATAGTTAGTCAAATCTTTGGACTCTTCAATTGCTGTGACAACATGATCATATTTTTTAGAGAGACTCCTTAAGATTTTTTCTACTATTTTCTGATCTGAAATTACTTCACCAAAGGTTCGCATTTGGTTAATAATAATGGAAACTCTAGAAAAAAAATCTTGAATAGATTCACCACTTTTCATTAAGAGTGTTTCAAAATCTCTTCTTAGAGTCTGGAGTTTAACTATTGTTACCTTTCCATCACCATGAAATTCTTGCCGCAAAATAGTCCATGCTTCGTTGGACTTTGTGGCATTTGCAGTCCTAGGGAACACTGACTCGGATATGGCTTGTTGAAGGACCAATAACGCCTTGGCATCCTTCTTACGAAGCTCCTTAAGGTCTGCAGCCTTCTCCTTATAGCTTTCTGCCTCTACAAAGTCAGCCTCAACTAGATCCCAAAGATCTTGAGAAATGAAGAAAGTCTTCATTTTTATACTCCAAAATTCATAATTTACCCCGTTGAAAATAGGCACCAAAGGTTGAGAGAGATTCAGTGTAGCCATACCAATAGCAATGTGGAAAGAGATCACTTACAACTTCTGTCAAACAATTTCTGTGCTATAAACTTATCTCCTTCCAGACTTCACAGAACTTGCAGCTCTTCTTCGCCCAGTTTGATGGAACCTGGCAACTCTGATACCACTTTTGGATCTTGCACTGCTCTGTTTGGACATGTTGTGCTACAGCAAACACAAAACACAGAGAAAGGAAAAATATTATCTCTGCTACGGCAGAAATGCCACACACAAAACTCACAAAAGAAGGTTAAACAAAGCACTAAGAAGAAAATAACATTTCTACTGCATGTTCGGGCTACAACCAGAGTGTCTTATATATACAAACAAAAAACACAAATATAGAAAGAAAACAGGGCTACATGGGTGACAATCGTTACCCTTTCTTGATATAACATTAAAGCAGGAAATGTAACCGACTGACACTAATTGCTCCTAAAGACAAGGCCATACGTTGCATAATGTGAATACCGGGTCCGGTGACTAAATTTGTATCAACGTCCAACACTCCCCCTTGATGCAAATTCTCCAACACCAAGTGCATCTCTAAATTGGAAGAATTTTGTGATAGGGAGTGACTTTGTAAAACCATCTGCTACTTGATCATTGGTGGAGCAATACTTCATCACAATTTCTCATTTGGCAACCAAGTCACGAATGAAATGGTGTCTAAGATCTATATGTTTCGATCTGCCATGAAATACTGGATTTTTACTCATTGCAATTGTTGCCTTGTTGTCACAATACAGCTCCGTGGCTTGAGTTTGAGGCTGACCGATGTCTTTTAACAGTCTTCTCATCTACACGGCTTGACAAGACGTGGTTGATGCAGCTGCATATTCCGCTTCAGCACTAGATAAGGCAGTGGAACTTTGCTTCTTTGAGCTCCATGTTACTGCTCCTGATCCGAGATTGAATACAAATCCACTGGTGCTTTTCCTGTCATCAGCAGAACCTGCCCAATCACTATCAGTGAAACCAGTTAACTTAAAATTAGAAACTGATTTATACCATAACCCATAGCTTCACGTTCCTTGGATGTAACGAAAGATTCTTTTTGCTGCACCAAAGTGATGAGCAGAAGGGTTCTGCATAAATCTTGACACAAAGTTGACAGCAAACATTATATCAGGACGTGAATGGGTTAAATATAACAATCCTCCAATCAAACTTCTAAAGGTTCTTGCATCTGTCCTTGGAGTTTCATCATGCATGGTCAATTTCTCATTTGCATTCATAGGAGTATTAAAAGTCTTGCAATTCAGCATGTTAAACATTTTAAGCAAATCTAAAGCATAATTTTCTTGGGAAATAAAGATGCCATCCTCCGTTTGCTAAACTTGTAAACCAAGAAAGTAATGCAATATACCTAAATATGACATTTCAAACTCACTCATCATAACTTTCTTGAATTGTCAATGAGAAGTTTAGATAAGTCTGTGTAGATGATATCATCTACATAGACAGAAATAATAAGAATGTCATCATTTTTCACCTTGACATATAGAGTGGGTTCACTCTCACTGCGAACAAAATCATTTTGTAGAAGATAGGAGTCAAGTCTTCCATACCAAGCCCTTGGAGCTTGTTTGAGTCCATAAAGTGCCATCTTCAATTTGTAAACTTTATCCTCCATGCCTTGGATGATGAATCCCTGTGCTTGGTTAATATATATATCGTCTTCCAAATACCCATTTGAAAAGGCTGATTTTACATCAAATTGATATATGTACCACCTCTTTTGAGCTGCTAAGGCTAAGACTAATATAACAGTCTCAAATCTTGCAACGGGAGAAAAAGTTTCAAATAAATCTTTACCATACTCTTGCGCATACCCTTTGACAACAAGTGTAGCTTTGTATTTATGTATACGCCCATCTGGATTGCACTTCAATCTGTAAACCCACTTGACATCAATAGCATTTTTTTCCGATGGCAAGTCCACAAGCATCCATGTTTTGTTTCTTTCAATTACTTTTATCTCCTCTTGCATAGAAGCTTCCCATTCTTCTTTTCCTTTTACTTCCTCAAAACATGTAGGTTATGCAACCATAAGAGCAAAGTTACCTTTTTCATAGATTTCTTGAAGGGATTTTAGCTTTCTTGGAGGGCTTGTGCTGTCAACAAGACTGCTGTGATGATCATCAACTAGAGGACTGCTAACAGCTTGTTCAGGTGACATATTCTCTTTATATTCTTATGAAAATTCAGATTCTTCAATTATCACTGCTCGCTGTTGATTTTGGTTTTCAGTCCAGTCCCAAAAACTATTCTCATCAAAGATTACATCTCTTCTGATAATCAACTGTTTAGTCTTAGGATTATACAAGCGGTAAGCTTTACTCTCAATGCTATATCCAACAAAAATATATTTTTCACTTTTCTGATCTAATTTCTTTCTACTTTCAGAATCAATGAGTGAATATGCAATGCAACCAAATACTTTCAAACCACTCACCTTGGGTTTTCTTTGGTGCCAAACTTCAAAAGGAACAGTATTTCTTACTGCTTTGGTAGGCGAAATGTTGAGTATATGGACTGATGTTGCTACTACTTCAGCCCAAAATTCATTTGGAAGCTTCTTTTCTTTCAACATACACCGAGCCATTTCCACAATAGTTCTGTTCTTCCGCTCAGCCACCCCATTCTGTTCTGGTGTCTGTCTCACTGTCAATTGTCTGCGAATGCCATTTTGCTTGCAAAAAGAGTTAAAGTCATTAGATAAAAATTCTCCCCCTCTATCAGTACGGAATTTTTTTTATCACATTTCCACACTCCTTTTCAGCAAAAGCTTTGAATTCTTGAAAATTTTCAAATGCCTCTGATTTCTGAATAAGAAAATACACCCAACACATGCGAGAGAAATCATCAATGAATAACAAAAAATATCTACTTTTGTTCAGAGATGATGTGTTCATTGGACCATAAATATCTGCATGAACTAATCCAAGAGGCATTCTAGCTCTTAATGACTTTCCAATAGGAAAGGGAAGGCGATGTTGTTTGCCATACACACACCCTTCACACACATCATCACGACTATCAATATGAGGCAAGCCAAGAACCATATTTTTCTGTTTTAACAACTTCAAACCACTGAAATTCAAGTGTCCATATCTTAGATGCCAAAGCCAAGACTCATTCTGAACATTAGCCACCAAAGCATAATCATCTAAAGTAGACATCTCAAAGAGAAACATCTTATTTTCTGTCATATAAACTTTGATACACATATCTGAATTTGGTCTCTTTATTTCACAAATATCATCATGAAAGAGAACAAAATATCCATGTTTTACTAACTGAGCAACACTTAGTAAATTATGGCCTAAACTAGGCACATGATAAACATCATGAATGAGTTTTTCAATACCTGATTTAGTTCTTACACAAATTGTCCCATGTCCTTCAATTTTCACTTCTTTATCATCTCCAAGCCTTACCTGTTGCTTGATAGATTCATCAATACTTTGAAACAACTCTTTTATCCCTGTCATGTGCTGGTTACTACAACCACTGTCCAATAACCATATATCTGTCATACTTTCTTTGGAATTAACATGAGTAAAAAAAAGATTACCTTCCTCTTCCTGCTTTTCAGCAAATTTGGCCTGCTCCTTGTCCTGCGTCTTAGCCTTTTCCTAACAATATGCCTCAATGTGTCCAAACTTGTTACAGTGGTAGCATTGTTTCCCTTTGTAGTTATACTTCTGATTTCATTTATCCTCATTTTCTGAGCTTGTCCTTGACTGATAAAATCTTCCTTTGCCTCGGCCACGACCACGGTAGCCTCCTCTTCCACGTCCTCTTCCACCATTCCTTTGATTTGATAGGTTTTCAGCTTTCTTTGAGGTGTTTGATGCATCAACTTTAGATTGAAATGTATTCTCTGAACTAGTATCTGAAGACCTGTTCATTGTTTCCTCATGTGACAACAATGAACCCATTAATGCAGTAAGAGAATAGTTAGTCAAATCTTTGGACTCCTCAATTGCTGTGACAACATGATCATATTTTTTAGAGAGACTCCTTAAGATTTTTTCTACTATTTTCTAATCTGAAATTACTTCAACAAAGGTTCGCATTTGATTAATAATAATGGAAACTCTAGAAAAAAAATCTTGAATAGATTCACCACTTTTCATTAAGAGTGTTTCAAAATCTCTTCTTAGAGTCTGGAGTTTAACTGTTGTTACCTTTCCATCACCATGAAATTCTTGCCGCAAAATAGTCCATGCTTCGTTGGACTTTGTGTCATTTGCAATACGAGGGAACACTGACTCGGATATGGCTTGTTGAAGGACCAAAAACGCCTTGGCATCCTTCTTACGAAGCTCCTTAAGGTCTGCAGCCTTCTCCTTAGAGCTTTCTGCCTCTACAAAGTCAGCCTCAACTAGATCCCAAAGATCTTGAGAAATGAAGAAAGTCTTCATTTATATACTCCAAAATTCATAATTTACCCCGTTGAAAATAGGCACCAAAGGTTGAGAGAGATTCAGTGTAGCCATACCAATAGCAATGTGGCAAGAGATCACTTACAACTTCTGTCAAACAATTTCTGTGCTATAAACTTATCTCCTTCCAGGTTTCACAGAACTTGCAGCTCTTCTTCGCCCAGTTTGATGGAACCTGGCAGCTCTGATACCACTTTTGGATCTTGCACTGCTCTGTTTGGACCTGTTGTGCTACAGCAAACACAAAACACAGAGAAAGGAAAAATATTATTTTTGCTACGGCAGAAACCCCACACACAAAACTCACAAAAGAAGGTTAAATAAAGTACTAAGAAGAAAATAACATTTCTACTGCATGTTCGGGCTACAACCAGTCTTATATAGACAAACAAAAAACACAAATATAGAAAGAAAATAGGGCTACATGGGTGACAATCGTTACCCTTTCTTGATATAACATTAAAGCAGGAAATGTAACCGACTGACACTAATTACTCCTAAAGACAAGGCCATACGTTGCATAACGTGAATACCGGGTCCGGTGACTAAATTTGTATCAACGTCCAACAGATCTGACGTAGGTAGAGTAGAGGCCCGTAGGCCAACACCTTATTGGATTGACTCTAGCAGTCGATGGATAGATAACGGCGGATCGAACTCTAGCTAACGGGCTACCGTGTGGAGTAAATTGGGCTGATCCGGAGAGGGTATTCTACTGCTGTGACGTGTGCCGAGCAGGCCCATTTGGATCTAGTCCTCACACAGTCGTATCCCCCGAGACGGAATTGACGCAATCCAAACAGTGAAAAGGTGGAAACATTTAATATCCGATCTGGATCTTGAGACATTATCTTGGACAGGAAGAGGAAACGGGTAAAAAAAAACATAAATATCGTAAAGCAAAACATTTTTTTATGGTATTTTACGTTAAAGCAAACGAACACATACGACTACGTACCGATTTCTGCCCTCCGGTTATCAATGAGGAGGGCTTCTTTGCAGACACTGGAGAACGTTCCGTGCTGAAACAGGAGTGCAACATGATCGGTTTCGGCGTTTCTTCCACGCACAGCTGGGAACGGATAACTATTTTTCATCATCATCATCATCATCATAAATTTTATGAAGATATTACATTTAAGTAGCCAGATATATTCCACAAATTATACGTAATCTGAAAATCTATCCAACTTCCCCAGCCGAGCACTTCCGCAAGCTAACATTGGAATATTGGAGCAAATTAACTAGTCGATCATAGGAGACCACTTGACGAACATCATTTATATTTAATTAAATGCGTATGTAGCGTAATTAAGGAGGTAACTTTCCTAACATTCTCCAAGAATATATATTTGGAGAACAAAATCCTGGAGAAGATATGTATTATTTAAGGATGATGTAACGACGTACGTGAAATTCCACAGCCGAGAGCAGCTTCCGGATAGCTTTAAACCCAGACATGCACGGCGAAATTAAGGGAAGGGCCCGGCCAGGGGCATTTGGTTTCCACGGGGGCCGGTCAAGAATGGGCGGGGGTGGGGGCGAACACGTACGACAGGGACTATACTGTGACCGCGCCAGCAGCGCTGCCGGCAACGGGGCCGGGGGCGTACGCGGTCACGCTGTCCCACCCCACTGTAAGCCCAGCTCCGGGGATGCATGGCCATTGGCCGGCGGTGGTGGAGGAGGGGACCGTGGTTGTTGTACGTCAGCTCATGGTGGTGGTTGAGAGAAAGGGAATTGTGTCCCACCGGCGGCGTCTTCGGCCGGGAGAATGTGACCATGGCCATATACATAGAGACATCCCCCCCCTCTTGTTTTCCCCCCCTGTGGTGGCAGGCTGGCAGCCATCGGGGATCCACAAATTAACGTCCGAGTGTGCGGAACGAACGTCGACATGTAAAATTTATCTGCACCTTGAGGTTTTCCGTGTTTTCTTTTTGGATGGAATGTGTTGGAGATCACACACACACACACACACACACACACACACATGTTGGAAAGTTCACCATGCATGCATCCATATAATGTTCCGCATGCATCATGCATGTGACAAATTAATTAATTTCTCGGAAAAAAATTCCATGCACACCACTCTTCGTAATGTGTTCAGGTATTGCCTGCGATGCTTTTCAAGGTGTTTGAGATCTGCATGAGCAGATTTTGCAGAGAGATGTCAGAAGGGAAGGACTTATGGGTGCAACATCTCCCCCAGCTCCAGTCCCTTGCTCACACCACGCTGCCGCCACGGCTTCCAGGGGTTTCAAGCATTGCTGCACATACTGGAGACCAGATGAACATCTGCACAGGAAGGTTACAGGGAGATAGAGAAGTGGGAAGGGCGTCAATTCGGTGCAGCAAGAGATGGAGCCGGGGAGATTTAATAGAGCAAGAACGGCGCCACTGTACTGCCACCGGCGTTGTCGCTCGCGGTCATCCATCCGATCCCCCACCCCCTGACACTACCTAAAACCCAGATCTACTGTTCATATGTCAAAACTGTTAGAAATAAACAGTGTGCAAGGACAACATCATGGCAATAAACGGACCACAGTAGATGCAATGCAAACTATAGTAAAATTACATAGGAGGTTGATTCAAATAAGGACAACCAAGAAGAATCAAACATAAGCATGATTGTTGAACAATTAAGTATGAAGGAATAAATAATTATATCTATCTAAACAACTGGATTAGTAGAAGCGCCTCAAAGAGACTCCCCTTAGAGAAGATATCGCCCCCCACAAACACGGTGCGATAGATATAGCGATCTTCCCCCAGGATACGACTACTAACACAAGAAACTTAAGCGCACTCTTAAGAATCTTGTAATAATTACTACACGAAAAACCTAAATCTCGTCTTTTAAAAAAGGTTAGAAAGCATGCACCGAACACCGAAGAACAAGGGCTGCAAGTGTCCGCGAGCGTGCACAGCGACGAAGACGGTGGCGAACGCACGGGACGAAGACAGCAGCGATCTCCGCGGGACGGCGCAAGGAGGAGCCGGAGACGAGAGCAAGAGAGCGACGTTGCGAGCGGTTCCTCTGTGAAGTCGAACAGACACGAGAAAAAAGAGTAGCAGTAATTAGGGTAATCCTAATTACTCTCCTTATGTGCCCCACGCCCGCGACGGTTCGTATCCGAAATGATAAGTTCGGAAACCCCTCTTTCTCTCCAAGGAAAGGATAGAATAGCAAAAAGAATTCCAAAAAGGTGCCAAGGCAAGCCGGCTGGACCCACACCTCACACACGCGCGCCCGCCCAGCCCCGCCCGGCCCGGCGCGTGCGTGCGTGTGATTGGATCTAGCTTACCTCCACTATGTCTATAAGACATAGTCCATGGGGTCCTAGGAACTATAAGGTCCCCTCACCTCTTTGTGTTTTCCAATGTGGGACTAATATCCCCATACAAAACACAACACTTGAGGTAGCACCCTTATGGAAAACCTTTGAGTTTCCCTTCCTTAGATATACTCCCAACCCCAACCCCCCTTCAACCTAACATTCCCCCACAAACTCAAGGTTTGATAAAAGGGAACAAACAGAAGAGATATGAACAAATCATGCTTTCAGTAAAGGTACCTTTCGGGTTTGAACCTTCACCTAAGTGTTCTAATTTTCACCCCCCCACAGAATCGAAGTGAATTAAATCTTGAACTTGATCCTTTTTGTGAAGGGCTACTTATTAGAAAACAACATGAAATAAGGTTCTATTGGTAGTAAAAAATAACTGGCACTTTAAAGGCCATGTGCCCAATCCTGTTTCATGAGTACTTTCAAGAATAACCCAATTCTTTAACTGCGGCCTCACAGTTGTACTCATATAGGTGGGCTTCTCCAAGGATGCACTGCAAACATCCTGCCTTACCAGGCTTGAACCCATTAAAAGTATACAACTTAACCTTAACTTGCAGTAACAGGCACTAGATTGTTTAGGATTACAGGGGAGGAACTCAGATACAAAGTATCTATTTAAACAAGTGCCTTCCAGTCCTCTCAACAGCTTGTTATTACCACATTGAACCTTCTTTGTAGGATCTCTACTCAGATAGGTTGGGTTGCCACTGCAGGAGAACAACTGATGGGTTTCAGTCCCATCCCCATCCTAAATTTTTGGACTTGACTCTTGTTAAGTCCTTTAGTCAGAGGATCAGCTATGTTGTCCTTGGTACCAACAAAATCCACAGCTATCACTCCCTGAGACACTAATTCTCTTACAGACTTAAGTCTGAGTTGAATATGTCTCCTTTCTTTTTGGTTGTACTTTGAACTTTTAATCTTGGCAATCACTACAAGAAAAATCGCGGATAGCGACCGACCTATCGGTCGCTATTCAGTCGTAGATCGGTCGCAAATCTGCTTTGCGACCGAACAGATACTATCTAGCGACCGAATATGTCGGTCGCTATATAATAGTCGCTATTTAGCGACCGACTTGATTCGGTCGCAGTATCAGTCGTTACCAGAGACCGATTATAATCGGTCGCCTGATCGGTCGCTAATAATTCGGTCGCCATTCAGTCTCTATTCGGTCGCTAAATTTGTTGTATTTTTAAAAATAAAATTAACCTATCGGATTTATTCGGTGGCTAATCGGTCGCTAGTCGGTCGCCAAGTATAATTATTTAATAAAAGAAATATAACGTATAGTCGCTATTCGGTCTCAATTCAGTCTCTATGCGGTCGCTAATTTTGCATTATTTTTTTTTTAAAAATTTATTTAAACTGATAAATAAATTACCTGATAAATAACAAATTCATAACATAAATATAAAATCAACTACACAGACAACAATATCGACAAATCTCAAATTCATCACATACAAACACCTGATAAATAACAATTTCATAAAACAATAATAAATCAACTACACGGATCACAATCTCCACGAACCTCAAATTATACACAATTAAAATAAAATCACAAATTAATCATACATCCATAATAATAAAATGACAACATACACAACTAAAATAAAATCACAAATCCTCCACATATGTCTCATCCTGGTCGTCGTCTCGTCCAACATCATCCTGGTCGTCGTCTCGTCCAACATCTCGCGACGGATGATCCTGTATATCATTTAAAAAAATTATAATCAAATCCTTAATAAAGAAATCAAGCATTAACAAGACTTAATAAAGAAATCAAGCATTAACAAGAGTATGCCAATAGTTTAAGCCAGCTCATTTTCATATATATAAATACACACACACAATATAAGTTCAAATTTCATCTTGTATTTTAAAAATGAAGTTTGAGCGCCGAGCTCAAACCGGGCATCCGATTTGGATTCCGTCAGTTCTGACAAGTCACTTTCATCTCCCCGGTCGTATTGGAATGATCGGCACGGCCATCCGACCGGTATTTCGAATTTTAGACCCCCGGACCCGTCCTAACAGTTCATTTGAACTAAGTGTATTTTAAAAATGAAGTTTGAGCGCCGAGCTCAAACCGGGCATCCGATTTGGATTCCGTCAGTTCTGACAAGTCACTTTCATCTCCCCGGTCGTATTGGAATGATCGGCACGGCCATCCGACCGGTATTTCAGATTTTAGAACCAAATGCCCCGTCCTAACAGTTCATTTGAACTAAGTGTATTTTAAAAATGAAGTTTGAGCGCCGAGCTCAAACCGGGCATCCGATTTGGATTCCGTCAGTTCTGACAAGTCACTTTCATCTCCCCGGTCGTATTGGAATGACCGGTGAAAATAAGAATCAGATAACACAAAAACATAAAGAATTATTTTCAACAAATACTACAATGCATTATACATGAAAGTATACATACCTACTACCGGTGGTAGCGGTGCAGAGGTCGGTCGTAACGGTGTAGAGGTCGTGGGTCCTGTGAAAATAATAATCAGATAACACAAATACATAATGAATTATTTTCAACAAATACTACAATGCATTATGAAGGGAAAGTATACATACCTACTACCGGTGGTAGCGGTGCAGAGGTCGAGTGATGGAGAACCTTCACTTTCTAAGGTTTTTGAGGGTGTAAAGGGCTTGGGGGTGTTCTTTTTCCCTTTGTACCAGTTTACCTTCTTGGTCGAGTGATTAGTGCTTTTCTTGTGATCTGGGTATGCTCTTTTTTTTTCGCTTTAACCAATTGTGGCCCATTGACCACCTTCCAAAAAGGACTTGTGAATCAGATTATTTCAATCAGAATCTATTCAAAAAGTCAGACTACCTGAAATCATTTGCAGCCTAGTAAGTTCACCTTGATCAAATAGTCAAATTTTCCAACTTCATCATCACTTAGACACAAGTTTCATTTGTTGTATCCACTATGACCTTCCGGTAGGGATTTTTGCAGGCCCCACAACTAGCCCCCTATTGTAGCATAACAAGGCAAAACCTTTTTCAAGATTTAAAATGATTGATAAGCAAAGAAGTGAAAAGCAAAAGACACAGAATATTGTGAATTCATCAGTCATTTTCATTCTTCGTTGTTTTGAAACTAGTACACACGGAACAAATATGAAAAGTAGGCATATAATGTGAGATCAGAAAGTCCAAGTGTTGTCATCCTCTTCCCACTCTCGGCTTCAACACCAAAATCCTTCTACTGTCTCGTGATATTAAGTCAAAGAAGACAACAGTCTATGAGAAGTGTATATGTAGGTGACAAAAGGAAACCTAAGATTCCCACTCATGTAAGTTTCCCAGGACATATGACTTCCCACCATCCAAGCCCGGTTACCCTTTATTGCTCCCATCCATATCAACAACTTACCCAATCAGTCAGATGTGGCTCATCCATCACAAGCATTCTCCCACATAACCAGCCATCACCGAGACAATGCTGCTGTGAAGTTTGAACTTTGGATTTGTTCGAGCTTACCCATTACTCACATTGGGTCAACCTGAATATCGACCCTCTCATCTCAAGACTCCACACTTGTTGGCATTATTAAACCCGTATTTCACCATTTACTCTCGTAAAATATGATTTCACTATTTTTATCTTGCGGACAACCTTGTTCAAACTTTTCCGAATAATAGTGTATTTCTCAGGCCTTCCTCAATAGAAACTGGAACTGAAAACAGCCGTAATCATCTCCAACTCCAACCCATTTACAGCCTGAAGGACAATGGATTTATTTCAAGTTCAACTTCTCATGGTGGCGACACTTGCACACCACTGGTCAACCCGCCCGCAGAAGTCAAAATATGAACGTCTTTGTCCATTATGTTTACCTTTTAGCAACAGAGGAGGTAAAACCAATTTTGGAGTGACCATTACATGTTTGATTTCTTTAGATTGTTCCTATGCAATATAATGTCAACAAAAGTATCGCGTATACTTACATCGAAGAACCATGTGAGAACCATGTGACTACGTCACATTTCCATATTGTCTAAAGGAGTAGAGAAATACCTTCAGTCCCCTCCCTCACCCAACCCCAGCACGAGAGAGAGAGAGAGAGAGAGAGAGATCAACCACACACTCGTATGTCTAGATCGCAGTTTCCCCGGGCTTCCCATATGAAAGTTAGGTTTCATAGCGTTCCACGATTCGAAGACTTCAAGTGACCGAGCAAGCTCCTTCCAACTCCCAGAGTTGCAATTCCCACAAGAACACTACTACTCCAAAACGAAGTGACAAGCTAAAAAAGCCAGCTTGGTCTCCGCCTACACTCCCATCACACTCCAGACTTCAACTTTCCCCACATAACGAAAGAATTCAGCAACCAGAACAGACTAAGCAGCGATTACCAGCAAACAAAAAGCAAATACTCTCTAATGCCACACAGATAGAACAAAGAACCAGAGAGAGAGAGAGAGAGAGAGAGAGAGAGAGAGAGAGAGAGAATTTTAGTTACTAACCTCCAAATGCAGCTTCAGGAGCTCAACTCCCCTGCCCCGGGCCGCCACCTGAAGCCAACGCCCATGTCCAGAAGACGTAAATTAGCCATATTTCTCCCCAGAACCAACCATTCGAGAGCAGATTTCATCACGAGAACAAGAAGAAGAAGAAGAGGAAGAAAAAGAAGAAATGGACGGGAATTCCACGGGTTGAGAGGGTCAGAAGCTCACCGGCAAGGCCCCTCGCTGCCATCCAACTCAAGAGCTTAGCGGTTCCGACCGCAACGCGGATCGAGCGGGAGGGAGAGCGCGCAGACCCAGTGGCGGGATCAGACAAAAAAAAAACGCTCTTTTCTTTTGTTTCCGTTGGAAAAGAGAGAGAAGGGCAGCAAGCCGAGCGAAGCCGGTCGGAGCCAGAGAGAGAGAGAGAGAGAGAGAGAGACGATCTGCGAGGGCGCGCCCGTCGGGAGCTAGTGGGGAGAAGACGGCGCTGACGGGAGCCGACGCCGACGCCGCCAGCGGCACCGGCTTCCTCTGGGACTCGCCTGACGACTATCCTATTTGACGGAGTGGGACGGGAAGGGGAGGGGGATCAGAGGGGTCAGGCCGGAGGGGGAGGGGCATGGGGATGGGAAGGAGATCTGAGGGGGACGGGGGCGCAGGCCGCAGGGGGGAGGGGAGGGGAGCAAGCCGGCGACGGGGCCGCAGGGGGGAGGGGAGTAGGCCGGCGGGGGAGGGGAGCAGGCCGGTGACGGAGGGGGAAGGGAGAGAGAGAGAGAGAGAGAGAGAGAGAGAGAGAGAGAGAGAGAGAGAGGTACCTGCGGAGAGCGACGACGGCAGGGCGAGCGGCGACGGCGACTCGACGCGAGCGGCGCGGCGACGGGCTCCGGCGGAGGGGGGCTCGGGCGGGAGGCAGCACGGGGAGGGGGGCTCCGGCGGAGGAGGGGGGCTCGGGCGGGAGGGCTCGGGCGGAGGGGGGGCTCCGGCGGAGGGGGCTCGGGCGGGAGCGGGGAGGGGGGCTAGGGCGGAGAGGGGGCCGCAGGGGAAGGGGGCTCGGGCGGGAGGGGGGGGGGCTCGGGCGGGAGGGCCCGGGCGGGCGGGGGTCGTAGTAGGAAGTATAACGGCATCAGCGACCGACTGGAGACCGACGTTAATTCGGTCGCAATAATAGCGACCGATTAGAGACCGATATACATGCGGTCGCTGAAACGGTCTCGGTTATGCGACCGATTATTTCGGTCTCCGAATTAGTCTCTATTTGGGACCGACTAGCGACCGATTAAATCGGTCGCTAATTCGGTCGCTATAGCCACTTTTTCTTGTAGTGAATTGTGGTCATATTATCACAATGCACAGATATCGCAGGTATAGGCTTACTCATCAGAGGGAGTTCAGAAAGAAGACCCCTGATCCATTCAGCCTCCATACCAGTAGTATCCAAAGCACACAACTCAGCCTCAAAAGTAGATCGAGACAAGATGGTTTGTTTAGTTGACCTCCAGGCAACTACACCACCTCCCAGGGTAAAGACATACCCTGTGACACCATTGCTCCCTGAGTTTTCAGCTATCCAGCTTGCATCACTATATCCCTCAAGTACAGCAGGGAATTTCTGAAAATGTAAGCTTAGGGTCATGGTACCCTTTAGGTACCTCAGCACCCTATCTAAGCCTTCCCAGTGAGTATGGTCAGGACAGCTTGTGTATCTACTGAGTTTAGACACAGCATATGAAATGTCTGGTCTAGTACAGTTTGCAAGATACATTAAGCTTCCTATAACCTGAGAATACCGCAATTGAGACACAGGATCACCACTCTTATTCTTGCAGAAAATTCTAGAAGGATCATAGGGTGTACAGACAGCTTTACAATTCTGATAGCCAAATTTCTCTAAAACTTTCTCAACATAGTGAGATTGAGAAATTGCTATTCCTTCAGCTGATCTAATAAGAGTCAGCCCCAGAATCACATTTGCCTCACCCATATCTTTCATTTCAAATCTGCTACTTAAGAATGATTTGGTCTCAGTTATGATTCCCAAACTGCTTCCAAACAACAAGATATCATCTACATATAGGCACAAGATTACAAATTCATTACCCTTAACTTTGTGATAGATACACTTATCAAACTCATTGACTATAAAACCAAATGATATGATAGTCATATCAAATTTTTCATGCCATTACTTAGGAGCTTGTTTCAAACCATACAGAGACTTTACAAGTCTACAAACTTTATTCTCACTATCCGGAGCCACAAATCCTTCAGGCTGATCCATATAAATCTCTTCATCAAGATCACCATTAAGAAAAGCAGTCTTGACATCCATCTGATGGACAAAGAGATTATGTAAGGAAGCCAGTGCTACAAGCACCCTGATTGTGGTTATCCTAGTGACCGGGGAATAGGTATCAAAATAATCTATTCCCTCCATTTGTTTGAAACCCTTAGCAACTAGCCTAGCTTTATACTTGTCAACGGTTCCATCTGGTTTTAGTTTCTTCTTAAAGACCCATTTGCATCCAATGGTCTTTGAACCAGGAGGAGGATCAACTAACACCCAAGTGCCATTAGCAAGAATGGAATCCATCTCACTCTTAATGGCATCCTTCCAATGCCTAGCTTCAGCTGAAGCCATG
The DNA here is from genome assembly GCA_022559845.1 of Amorphophallus konjac. Taxonomy (NCBI): domain Eukaryota; kingdom Viridiplantae; phylum Streptophyta; class Magnoliopsida; order Alismatales; family Araceae; genus Amorphophallus; species Amorphophallus konjac. The sequence goes on from JAHNEJ010001994.1 coordinate 74,775, forward strand.
GCATCTCGAAAGGTGGGAGGATCACCCGTGATCTGGAAAGTGACAAAATCACTACCATAATCCTTGGCAACCCTTAGTCTTTTACTCCTTCTAGGTTCAACCTCTTCTTGATCATCAGCATCAAGATTAGGTCCGGATGCATCAGCCCCCACATTAGTCATTCTTTCCACATGTTCTGGAATAGAATCAGATGTAGAGGCAACAGTCTCAGAAGACAAATGTTGAGTCAAACCAGTCTTCATGGGAAAAACATTTTCGAAGAATGTGGCATCACGAAACTCGACTATGGTGTTAATATCTATGCCAGGAATTTCTGATTTGACAACCAGAAACCTGTACGCATAGCTATTTTCAGCATAGCCTAAGAAGACTGCGTCAACTGTCTTAGGTCCTAGTTTCTTTCTCTTGTGCTCAGGAACAAGTACCTTTGCAAGGCACCCCCACACTTTGAGAAATTTCAAACTAGGTTTCCTATGTCTCCAAAGTTCAATTGGACTACTATCTCTATGTTTCAGGGGAATATGATTCAGAATAAGGCAAGCCGTATTCAAAGCTTCCCCCCACATATACTTTGGTAGTCCCGAGCTCTGCAGGAGAGAGTTGACCATGTCAATGAATACCCTGTTCTTCCTTTCTGCTATCCCATTAGACTGAGGAGAGTATGGGGCAGTTGTTTCATGAATAATGCCATGATCTTGGCAATATTCCACAAACAAACTTGAAGTATACTCTCCTCCTCTATCAGACCTCAACCTTTTAAGAACTTTGCCAGATTGTGTTTCTGCTTCTTTCTTAAAGATGATAAACTTTTGCAAAGCCTCATCCTTAGATCTAAGCAAATACACATAACAGTATCTACTACAGTCATCAATAAAGGTAATGAAATACTTTTTATGATCCCTAGTCAACACACCATTAAACTCACAAATATCTGAGTGCACCAGATCCAGAATTTCTGAATCTCTAACCACAGAATGAAATGGTTTTCTGGGTTGTTTAGCCTGTACACAGATATCACATTTCTTAGTTTTATCAACAGTATGTTCAGGAATCAATTTCAGGTTCATCATACGTTTCAAGGAATTGAAATTAAGATGACCTAAACGAGCATGCCACAATTCAGATGAATCTATAACATTATAAGCAACAGGAACAGAAGTAGAAACGGAAGCATTAACATCCACATTTCTGTTCATCACATGATCCACAAAGATTTTAAACAAACCATCAGAAAGATAACCTTTTGCAATAAAAGTCTTCAAATAGAGTATGACAACCTTATTACATTTAAAGTTCAGTTCATAACCCTCTCTTACTAACACAGAACCAGATAAAATGTTCCTCTTGACACTAGGAACATGGTACACTAAGGAAAGAGTAAGAACACGCCCTGAAGTAAACTTCAGGCTCACACGTCCAACTCCTAGCACCCTAGCTGTACTCCCATTTCCCATTGTCACGGAGCGATCATGGATTTCCTGATAAGACACAAAATTAGCCCTGTCAGCACATAAATGCACATTGGCTCCAGTGTCTACCAGCCATTCATTTGGTTCATAAATAGTAAACAACTGAGGATTAAGAGAAACATACTCCATACCAGAAGAAGATCCACCGGTCACTACATTGACCTGTGCTGGGACATCATGGATCAACAGGGCCCTGTTCAGCACATTTTCTTTCTTTTTGGGACATTCATTGCGCATATGACCCTTATCACCACATGTCCAGCACTGTCCTAGCACCTTCTTCTTCTTTATATTTCCTTTGGGTTTCATCTGCACAGTGGAATCAACCTTGGCCTTTCCTTTTAAATCTTTACCCTTCTGTTTCATTACTAAGTTTGCACTTGCATCTACAGGCATTTTGGGCTTTTCCTTTCTATGTTCCTCCTCAATAGCTATTGCCCTCATCAAATCATCAAGAGAAATGGCCCCTTTTCGATGCTTTAGGCCCATGCCAAAATCCTCCCAGGATCTAGGCAACTTCTCTATGATGCACATGACTTGGAGCTTTTCAGGCATTTTCATTTCTGCCTCAGCCAAACCATGGAACATAAGAAGAAGCTCATGTGCCTGCTCCCCTATAGATTTATTCTCGACCATTTGGAATTTAAGGAACTTGCCAACGGAGTACTTTTCTAGACCTTGGTCCTCGGTATTGTACTTCCGATCAAGTTCATTCCACAGAGCTTTAGTAGTGTTGAAGGTGGAGGTACTATAGACATCAAACAGGACATCTGACAGTGCAGTTAGAATGCACACATGTCCTAACCTGTCTCTATTAGTCCACTCTTCAACCCTCCTAGTACTCTCGGGGTCGTTTTCATCTATCACAGGGGGGTCCGATTCTATCAATGAGATTAGGCCAACCATGGTGAACCACATCTTCATGTGTTGTTGCCAACGCTTAAAGTGTTGCCCGGAAAACTTCGCGGGCATCCCAGACATGTCCACCCTGTTTCCAAAACTCATCGAAGACGACGATGCCATGAAGGATATCTTCTCTAAGACTGTTAGAAATAAACAGTGTGCAAGGACAACATCATGGCAATAAACGGACCACAGTAGATGCAATGCAAACCATAGTAAAATTACATAGGAGGTTGATTCAAATAAGGACAACCAAGAAGAATCAAACATAAGCATGATTGTTGAACAATTAAGTATGAAGGAATAAATAATTATATCTATCTAAACAACTGGATTAGTAGAAGCGCCTCAAAGAGACTCCCCTTAGAGAAGATATCGCCCCCCACAAACACGGTGCGATAGATATAGCGATCTTCCCCCAGGATACGACTACTAACACAAGAAACTTAAGCGCACTCTTAAGAATCTTGTAATAATTACTACACGAAAAACCTAAATCTCGTCTTTTAAAAAAGGTTAGAAAGCATGCACCGAACACCGAAGAACAAGGGCTGCAAGTGTCCGCGAGCGTGCACAGCGACGAAGACGGTGGCGAACGCACGGGACGAAGACAGCAGCGATCTCCGCGGGACGGCGCAAGGAGGAGCCGGAGACGAGAGCAAGAGAGCGACGTTGCGAGCGGTTCCTCTGTGAAGTCGAACAGACACGAGAAAAAAAAGAGTAGCAGTAATTAGGGTAATCCTAATTACTCTCCTTATGTGCCCCACGCCCGCGACGGTTCGTATCCGAAACGATAAGTTCGGAAACCCCTCTTTCTCTCCAAGGAAAGGATAGAATAGCAAAAAGAATTCCAAAAAGGTGCCAAGGCAAGCCGGCTGGACCCACACCTCACACACGCGCGCCCGCCCAGCTCGGCGCGTGCGTGCGTGTGATTGGATCTAGCTTACCTCCACTATGTCTATAAGACATAGTCCATGGGGTCCTAGGAACTATAAGGTCCCCTCACCTCTTTGTGTTTTCCAATGTGGGACTAATATCCCCATACAAAACACAACACTTGAGGTAGCACCCTTATGGAAAACCTTTGAGTTTCCCTTCCTTAGATATACTCCCAACCCCAACCCCCCTTCAACCTAACAAAAACCCCCACCTAAAACCCAGATCTACTGTTCATATGTCTTCGGCATTTGCTTCATCTCATGAAAGAATTGAAAGGTTGGGTTTTTGGGTCGGGTTGTGGGGGTGGTGTAAGCTAGGGGGAAGCGGCGGAGGCAGCCAATATATGCCTTCCTAGTGTTGTTAGGGAAGGAAGAAGAAGAAGGTGGTTAATCAGTGCCACCCCTCCCTTGATGTACGTAGCTTAATTCCTTTCCATCTTCTTATATTATAGTGTCACATTATTAATTTGTCACTCTCATTTTGATTATCTTGCTTTATAGATCGAACTCAAATTCACATTTTTTTATCATTTAATTTTTGAATTAAATAGAAAAAAGTGTGACAAATATATAAGTTGGTAACAAATATGACACCGTATCATTCTTCCCTTCCTGTACCATTAGTGATGATAGAGTTGATGATCAGATGAATTAGTTTACGAATATTAATTACTGTAAATTGGATTAAATATTTGCAGATAGTGTTGAGCTTACAAACTTACAATGTACCATGGTTAATTAGTATCAAGGCATAGATTGAATTTTCGTTAATTAGGTTTTCATCGATCATCACATTATCTATAAGAAACATCGGTGGGCAATTTTGACTCAAACAGTACCGCTCCAATTTTTCTACACATTTGTAAATTATATCAAAATCAGATTGGCTTACGACTTAAGCTTAAGAAACTCTAATAATTTAGATCACCGTCAATACATATGTTCAGACGATGCCGACTTGGAACCCATGTCGGAAAGATATATTGATATCATCATGCTTTGTCCCAAATTGACGAGCTGAAGTTCTTTAGAAAAAATAGAAGCCTTCTATCGAATTAATGTCTCGTCATGCATGGATTAATTAATTCCATTCAAAATTAAGAAAAATTCAACCATCTAGAGACACCTGCGTATGCTAGGAATGAATACGATACAAGGCGTATACTGAACTGAGCACGCATAAAACAAAACTGCAAGAAGGTCTGAAATGAAGAACGAAGGATAAAGATGGTTAAATAATACAAAAAAAGAATCAAGAGTTTCAATGATAGCCACATTTCATACGTGGGTCGTTCCAACTCCTGATTAAAGCAGTAATAAATGTGGCCGTGGCATTTGTTGGGGCCAATTTATCATGCACGTTGATCCATGTCCCACGCCAATGGCTAGTTTCCTATGTTTTCTGGCCACGTAGTGCACAGTGAATTGATTAACATTTACATTTCTTTTAACAGAAACAGATTAAATCTAAGCTTAATTTCTCATTGGTTTTTAATGAGAAATCCTCTTCCGTTTTTCACAGATCGGGGTTTTGCAGTGTACATATGATATGTTTGAGTATCGTATAGAAGAAAGACGTACTTAGGGCGCGTTTGGACACTCTCTTTATGGAGGGATTTTTTCAAAATCTCTCTAGAGAGAGAAGAAGCTCCTTTTAGGGAGCTTTTAGAGATTGTCAACTCTCCCTCATTTTCTTCTTATATCTCTCTATATCTCGAAATCCACCCCAAAATTTTTTGATGGGACATGGTTTCATTTGGAAAGGATTCTAAAAAATAAAAGATTTCAACGATTGGAGAGGAAAAAATCCCTCTCCAACATCTGTACCAAACGCGCCCTTAAGTCAAGTCGGTTTGTCAAATCGATCTGGTACAGAGTATACCGTCCATATCGGATCATACCAATCACAGATCGATACGATCGATCTATAATATGTAACATGTGCGTATTTATATTTTTTAAATATTATATCTATTATTTTATATTAAATGTGATTTTATAGATAGTTTGATTAAGAGACTTTTTTTAGAAAGTTAAGATTTGGATTCAAAACACAATAGTAACACTATTTTTTTACTTTTTTTATTATTCTTTTGAAAAAATAAATCTCAAAATATATTATATTTGTAAGATTTGAATCCTTTATCTCACACACAACTAACACATTTACTAATTATTAACTCACACTAATATTTTATTATATTTTATAATAATATATATTTATTAAATAATTTTTTAAATACAATATTTTACTATACGGATTGATACGGTACTGCGATACGATCAATTTGACAAACGTGCGTTGGGAAAAGCACCGTGTGACTTCACTTCCGACAGAGCGCAGAGCACCGCCGTCTTCTGGTGCAAATAGGACTCCCGCCTCCGAATATTGCGATGCCAGATGGAATATACATGCATTGGTTTTTGTTGTCGGACTCCGTAACAGATTGCCCCTGCGTGGGGCTCTTGTCCTCATGCAAGGACTTATAGTAGATAGAGTCTATAAGGATCATGAACAATGTAAACTCTGTTAACTCTGTTTCAGCTATATAATACATTGATCCCACAATTGTTGGATAGGTAGCGTGCACAGGTATTGTTGTCTCATTGTAGGTGTTGTCACCGTGGTTCTTTAGTTTGGAACCGCTGTGTGATTATATATGTATTAAGGAGGGAGAAAATTGTCAAATTTGTTACAGCTCATTGTCATCCAGCTCACAGTCCAGAAAGATCGCCAACTAAATTTCACTCAAGATTGGTCGGCTCACGGACTCGTATTTCATATACGTGCGTGCAGCAGATGTCATCGAGGCTCTCATTCGAGCGACCGTTATCACCATAATCGCGGAGATTACTCTAACAACCATTGTCGGGTCTCCACCCACATCGCTAGAGCCCTCGTCGTCACACGCACGTCGCTGGGACGTCCGCCATAACGTCGCCCTTCCAACTCTCATAGAGTGGATGAGAGAGTAGCTGATGATCCCACGATGGATATATAACCCGTCACTCCATCAATTAATCACAACTCCACTAAATCAAGAAATAGACGCAATCAATGCAAACTCTATATATATAAGACCATAGATAGACAACCAGACAACCAGAGATATGTAATTAAGTTTACAGACAATCTCCCTCTCCAAAACTCTCATCTCCTACGTTCCGAGCACTCTCTTCATGCTCTGAGCATTCCTCTCCACGATCTCCATCTCCTACTCCTTCGCCTGAACGTCTTACTGACTTAAACATTGAAGAGTTGTCCCTTGAGATCTCACATAGGGCTACTTATGACTTATTGTTTGTGCATTCCAGATTTCCTAGGGGCGATTGATCTCTTTTTCATAAAAAAATTATAAAAATATGATACAAAATTCGAGATATCATATTTCAACCTCTACCTGTATTATTTCTAAATTTTATTTTTTGAAGAAAAACTACTCTTGGACAATTTGTATGGATTTTCAAATAAAACTTTTCTTCTCTTTTATCTATCTCCTCTTGTAAAAATCTCCTCTTCACAAAAGTTTATGTGACTTGGACATATTTGAAAATATTTACGATGTTTGGAGATTTTAACCGGCTTCTAAAGATGCCCTTAGAAGACATTAAATTCCATACTCTCTACTTTAATATTATATATGGCATGAAGTACAACATTCGATTGCTCGTTAGGGGAACCGACTTTAGCATATATTTCACAAAATTTGCGTAGTCAAATGTTAAGAGATCCAGATTACATTTCTATTAATTACTTCTCTAAATATTAATGTTATCCCGTTTATCCTTCAAGAGGTTCAAAATCAAAATCCTCTAGATAGTGAAGCTTTCCTTACACCACACAAGAGTTGGATTAGAGATTATCCGTCGGAGGAGTGCGATTAAGAAGAAAAAGATGACGAAGAAGATCGCTATCTCCGTCGCCCGGGTCTTCGTCTTTCGTCCCTTCTTCACTGTACCTTTTCTTGGGATCGTCCATACTTATAAATTTTAGAGTTTATTATCTCCGACTTAAGATATATTGTTTGTATTTGCTGCACAGTCTTGTAACTTAGATTTTCTTCTTTCGTTAGACTGACATACATTGTCAGAAAGGTATTACCCTTCATCTCACCTATACCTCCATGTCCCTTACGTGACTTTCAACCCTCTATTCTGTTTTCCTTTCTTAACGAAGCTACTATTTGAAAAAAAAAAAAAAGCCATATTGATCCGCAACGCTTTTTTAAAAAATAATTAATCTAGTTTTGTGTCCCCCGATTTGGTTGTTTGCCTTCCTAATAAGTTCTTAACCAAATGTGGAAGGAGCTGGATAACGAATGGATTCCAGCTGGGAAAATCATGCCAAGCTGTGACGAGCTTGTCTATATATTATCTCAGCTTTAAGCCGCTGAGGAGTTTTGTTTGGTTCATATAAAACGCTGCAGTCCACTGATATATTTTGAACTCGGTATTTTTTTTTAAAAAAATTAGGATTACATGATCGAGGAACCGAAATTTTGAGATTTTAAGTTCTGAAAACTTTGCGTTGGAAATCGAAACCTCGAATGGCAGTGATGCCATGTTCATCATCTACAGAATTTTGAAACTCAACAATTCGATCCTTTAGTTACACCTGGGAATGACCCAGCTTGTCGGGTTATGATTCTCTTTTGCTTAGTTTAGAGAACAACCGAGTATATATTTTTGCTCTACAATACTGCAGTTTCTAAAGTACAAATATTTCCATGGCTACCTCAGAGCAGCACCGGAGAATATTCATTGTTTCGTCAGAATATCTATCCATCGATCCATATATTAAAATGTGGGATCAGTGGTAACCGAACATTTGCAAACTTCCTGAAACTCCAAGCCGATACGTCATCTCTAATTTTTATCTCTCATTTTACCGTCATTATATGTTCGTAGATTTTGTTTCACCGTTGTCCAAGTGAAAACTGGAGAGCATTAATTATGCCATAATCACACTCACCCAACCTCTCCCCTCTCAATAATTGTCCGTGGCTTTTACTACGATGCAAGTCGCAACGGAGTTCTCGATTTTAAGGAGGTTATATATATAAGGTGCCGTATGCTGAAGTAAAATCGTGACCTCTGAGAGCGATGCGATGTGTGAGGTGGGGGACTATCAAGACGTCTTTTAATGTACAGATCTTTGGTGGTCCAATTCTTCTCATTGGGACGCCTGAATACCAGACTCTAATTCTGTTCTTTTTTCTAACGAGTGGGCGGGGTAGTCGCATGCATGCGATCAGATGACAAGGATAAGACCTGTGTTGTGTTCATGTTAGAGACTTTTGCATGTATACTCTCGTAGATATCAGTTATTTTGTAAATAAATCACCCATTCACACCTATTGTCGTAGAGACCCTCTATATACTTCGTATTCTTATGGTTACACCGTCGCCGTACGTATCCTCCGTTTGTTTAATTAGAGTGTCAAGAGTGAGAATGACTAATTTACTCTCAAATTAATATCCCCCCTCTCTCTCTCTCTCCATGGTAGAACCCAACAGTCGCCTCCCTCCTCCTCCAAGGCCATGCCGCGTCACCGTCGTTGTCCCCGGTCATATCCCTATAGCCGTCATTGTCCTGACCAGGGACGATGAATAAATTTGTTGGTGACGTCTCAAAATTGAGAACGATGACAACTTGCCTCATCAATGGCCTCCATTGGAAGTCTGGGTGGGCACAGCACAAACTCATCACCATCGGCCGCTCCATTTGTTGATTTTCGAACTCCCTCGAGCTCAAGCTTGGGGTCCGCGATCAAGAGGACGGTTGCTGACATTAAAATATTTTTAATTTTTTTCTCTTAACTTTTACTTCGTCAGGTTTTAAGCTCTGACTGAGTGCTCCTATGTCAGTCGAGAAGAAAAAGAAAAAAAAGAAAGAAAAGAATGACGGAAATCGAACAAAGACGAGACCAAAAAAAAAGAAGAAAATAAAAGACATCCGACTGTGAAGGACAACCGCTAAAGTAAGACTCGGAAGCTCAGAAGAACGTTTGGGACCATCCCCGAATAAATGAATAGAAGCCCGAACAACAATTATAGGCCAGTCAATTGGTCAACCGCAACAAATGAAGAGAATAGTTCAAAGTCATCATGCATGATTAGTCCTAAATAAATGAAATGGGCTAACGGATGGTCAAATTATACAAGAAATGGTCAAATGGGTTAAATGGGCCGAAGGAAGTCACGTGAGCTAGTGGCCCAAGTGAGCCGGTGGCCCAAGTCGCCTCTTGGTTGCCGCCGTCTGCAAGCCACAAAGCCCCTATATATAACACTCATTCGAAGACCAAAGAGAACCCTAGAAGAAGAAGAGGGGATACGATTGGGAGAAAAAGGAAAAGAGAGATAAGGCGGCCAAAAGAAGAGAGAGGAGAGAGAGAGAGCAAGAAAAGGGAGGGAGAGCGTAGAGTATAGCAAGAGAGCTACGGTGCTCAAGGGAAGAAGGTGGGTTTCCGCCGACAGCGCCCCTCACGGGTTACATTTTCTCTCCCTTGTCTTTGTTTTCTTTGTTTTTCTCGATCGATCGAGCTTGTAAGCTCTCTCCTGTAGTTTTCTCATGTTGTATTCCTTTCTATTATAAATGAACAAATGAATTGAAGCCCCTTTGTTTGGTTGCTCAAGCGCCCCGTGTTTTTTTCTTCCTCTCTCTCTCTCTCTGCTCATACTATGGCCAGATCACGTTTCTGGACCAAATGAGTTTTCCCCACGGGACTATATATTGAGTATCTTCCAATACTCTTCTATGATCCAAACCCCCACTAGATGCTAGGGATTATGCAAATGATTCATGGATATGCCGAGTTAAAGGGGGAAAGTGATTTAATGTTGTGGGTTTCATATCTGCTTGTTCGTGTTCATCATCTCAGACTTATGGTCATATTTATGCCATGGTTTCTCCAATTTTTGCCCCATCGGCGGTGAGAGATTTATCCATATCTCCCAAGATATGATCCCTGGATGTTTACAAGGGGTAAGTCAAAATTTCCGCGGATTAATTTTGACTTTTTCCGATGCTCTGTTTTCCAGTTTCGTCTGTAAATCCTCTGTTCATCTTAATCCCCCCTCCCGCGCCGATTTAACTCACACCGCATTAACCCCTCCTCCAAATAGCGCGCCGATTTAGTCACCGCCAGATTAAGCCCATTCTGTTATGCATCTGCCAGCCATTCGACGCTACATATATGAATAATTTCATTTGCACATAAATCATGCCCGCCGTTTTAGCTGCCCCCCTTTCCCCCACCGTGTGTATCAATAAATGGGCATGGGTGTGTAAGTTAAATAAACATGCACGTGTGAAACGCCCTATCCACGAATCCATCTAGGTATGCATATATATGAATATATATATAGAAACCCACGTATGCTTGAGCCCTCCTCGGCCACCGTATCTGTGTGTAAGGAATCATATACATCAACCCAACCACCTATTATAAATATGTATGTGTTCACTGTTACCCTCTAATCCGACGTGGAGATGGGGAAATGCTAATCCGGCGTGGTGTAAACCGGCGCGGCACCCCCCCCCCCCCCACGTCGGTTTAACCCACGCCATTTCAACCCCAATGAGGTCACGCCGTTTTAAGGTGATTTCTGTCACGCTGTTTCAAGGTGATTTCTGTTGCGCCGTTCTAAGCCATGCCGTTTTAAGCAATCACTCCCCGAGTGAATATTAAACCACCTTAATGGCGAATACTGTCCCGATTTGGATAACCTATAGACACATGGAAATCCCTCGTAGACTAGCCCTCGGGGCCCACGTCTATTTAGATGTTTGTTAGGTTTACGATTAAAGACCCGTGGAATATCGGTATCCCTCGTAGGCTCGCCCTCGGGATCTCCATCCATTTGGGTCCGCTGGTAGCCGTGTTTGGCCTCCCCACATTTAGGAGTTCGTCATTGAGGGCGGACCTCCACTTTTCCCCATACACTCCAGGTCTAGGGGAGATACTGCCGGATTTTTGTCAGGACATTTTGACCATTTTCAAGATCGGGAATAAAAAAAATGAAATAAAAATGAGTGAATAAAAAATAAAATAATAATAAAATAAAAAAAATAAAGATAATAAAATAATAAACATTAAAGTGATAGTAATTTCTCTAAAACATTTAAAAATAAACAAAAACAAAAACAAAAAAATTACACCATTTGGCGTGGGTTAATCCGACGCGGCATACCCCCGCGCCGGATTATCCACGTCCCCATCACCACACCATTTACTGCCCACACAATCCCACGCCGTTTCACATTCTCCCCGTCGCCGCGCCGTTTACCTCCCTCCTTTCTTCCGTGCCGTTTCAAACCTTCCCCCCACACTCTCACGCAATGTTATCAGAATCGAATCGGTGTCTGAACCAGTCAATGAACTGGTTCGGTTCGAACCGGTTGGACCGTTTAATCGAATCGGTTTGAACCGTGACGTCATCATATTATTGATACATGATTCTATAACTCAAGATAATAAGAAATAAGATATAATGATTAAATAAATAAATATACATGTATAATTATTAGTCATGATTACGTAACTATACAAGTAAAAAAATAACAATAACATGATTAAATTAGTTGACCTTAAAATTTTGTAATATTTTATTAGTTAATATTGGATGTGTGTAGTAGTGTTTATTTAACCATGTTATTTAACCGTGTATAATTATTATTCTACACACATCAGTTTATTTAAACATGGCTTAAAGAGTTTTTATCAGTCATTAATATTGCTGACAAACTTTAACCTGCAGTGTGAATAAGTGAACAATACTGGTACTCAGACAGATATGACTTTCTTTTATTCAGAAGTGATCTATATTTTTATAATCTGTTATATTCGAATGAACACACCTACACGCACTGCACCGGAGAGGTAGCCTGGTGCGGCTGGGCTTGTTCGCGACGATTGAACGCGGGGGAGAGGGGAGAGCCAGGCCCTGTTCGCGATGACCAGATGCGGGGGAGAGGGGAGCTTTGTTCGCGATGACCGGACGTGGTGGAGAGCCGGAGAGGAAGATTGTTGGCCGGCCCTGTTGGCGATTATGGCGGGAGAGGGGAGAGAGAGCTACGGTTGATCGAAGACGGAGAGGGAAGAGGGCCGCCGGCGATCGGAGACGGAGAGGGTGGAGCCCGGGACGACCGGAGACGGAGATGGCGGAGGTCCGAGGGGCGGACGGGAGAGGGCTGACTGACGAGAGGGGAGACCGGGAGAGGGCTATCGGGGGGAGACGGAGGGGGGATTAGCAATTAGGGCACGGCCGCACGCGGTGAGAGAGGGATTTTAAATTTCATTTTTTCGTTTCATTTTTTTTTATTGTCGAACCAGGTCGGACCGGGTTATCGGTTCGACCGCGATTCATCCGGTTCGAGCGATTTTTAAACTTCAGATCGAATCGATCTTAATCAAACCGGTGCTCAAATCGGTCGAACTGATCAATTCTATCCGATTTTAATAACATTGCTCTCACGTCCACCCTCATATCCTCTTTAACATTTAGAAGAAGAAAAAGAAAGTAGCCGCGCCGTTTTCACACGGCGGGGGTGAGGGCGGATGGCACCCCGCTGTGTGCTAAACCGGCTCCACCCCCCTCCCCCACCATTTCCCCTCTTATTATAAAATAACAAAAACATAACACATAACACACACACACACACACACACACACCTACACCTTGTATATGAATCGTTTACACAAAAAAAGGGAAAGACACAAACAAAGCACACGTTCACACTGCATAAAATGAAACAAAGCTTAAAACCTACACACACATGTATGGACTCACGTAATGCACACTTAGAACACGTAACACATACACCTCCTTAACCAAATAACAAAAAACACAGGCACACACAACATCCTTTCCCTATCCTATATATATGAAAAGTAAATAAAAATAAGTGAACACTCTCACTCATACTCACACACTCACAGCACCTCATGTGCAAAAAAAAGAAAAGATAAAAAAAAGGTGAAAGGGAGAGATAAAAATAATATAACATTAATATAATAAATAAATAATTGTTAAATAAATGATAATAAGAAAATAATAATAATAATAATAATAAAGGAATAAACGTGATAAATAAATAAAAAATAATAAGAATAACAATAACAATAATAAAAACATTAAATGAATAATAAACAAATAAATGATGAATGAATAAATGCCAAACAAATGTCAATAAGGGAAATAAAAGATGTATGCACGTAATAAAAAATATATAAATTAAAAAAAGAATAACATAAACAAAAAATGAAAATACTGAGCTTAAGAAAGAGAAGCGCACTCATACATCATAATAATAATAATAATAATAATAATAATAATAATAATAATAATAATAATAATAATAATGGACGTCACTGTGTCCGCTCCGGAGCTCTCACCTCCTCTAGACTCCGGGTATGAGAACATTAATGATGTCTCGACAAGTCGTGTTTGGACCTCGAGATTCATCCCCCATTATGGCCATGGCATGACCTAGTCCCGGGCCAATAATCCACTGAATTTAATTCGTTTTGATCTGGTTGTAGCCGCATTCTCTCAATTCTCAAATATCAAATTTGTCATGCCTTGACATACATTATCCCGATAACATTAGAGTCTGTCCGAATACGGTCATGCAAGACCCACCTCATGGGTCCATATATATGCACTATAATGCCATGCACGGCCTAAAAGTAAAAATGCCCCGATATCCCTCGGAATGGTGGAGGTGTTGCCAAAACCTCTCTTGAAATTATTAATAAATGATCAAATAAATAATAAACAATAATACTAAATACTACTACCTTGCATGTCTGCATGGTCCGATTCCCCCGGTATATTAAATGGTGATTGGCGGAAAGTCGGGTTACGCCCGATCGGAGGCTTTCACTATGTGTGAGTGTAAGACTCCACCCTGAACCGGAAGCCGGTTTAATAAATAAATATTTTCATATCGTGTGCTTGCATGTAATCGTATCTCTCATATGTTCTATCGGCCCCATGGCATCTCTATTTGACAATTAATCAAGGGTTTTCCTTCTCTCGGAAGGATGTAATTAACGTCGTAACCTTTACAGTACGACAGATTTTGAGTCTCGACACGACCACTCACTTTCGTCTGGTTAGTCAGATCAATTGTACAATAAACTTGTCACTCAGTGATTAGCACGCCCCACACTGAAATAAAACCCCTAATAAACAAACTAAATAAATCAATAATATTATTAAATAAAAATCCCATCCCCACAACGGTGTGCTTCCAATAGAGATCCCACACCCATCCCACCAATCTCACTTATTCCTCCTTGGCTGAGGGCTCGATGGGCCTCCTTTAGCAGGCGATCCCTACTCCAGCGCCACCACCCTGAAGCTATACACGCCTAACTCCTTGCTCACCTTGTTGGTGTAGGCGCACTCTGGTGCCAGGTACTCCATTGTCTCGGCTAGCACAGTTGTTTGCAATCCTTGGCTATGGTCATTGGAGCGAACCCAGTCGAAAGATGTTGCGAGATTCTAGGTTGGGGTTTGGAGGGGGCTAGGGGTATCGAGAAAGAGCTATGTAGCGACCCGAGAATCCGATTAACCCGAGACTCGCACCGCCGCCCACGAGCCGGGAGGGCTCGGAAGGGCTAAAAGGAGTGTGGAGGCACAAAGAAATAGGAAATAAAGCAGGACAATTCAACAATTAACAGAAATAAATAAACAACTACAACAGAGTCCAGTCCAACAGAAAGTACAGTCTAAAGCAGTAAAAATGTACCACAAGTCAAGTGAACACTCGGCCCGGCAAGCTGGCAACTGAGAACCTCCGCTCCGCACCCTCGAACCTCGAGGAAGAACCGCCACACCTGAAAAGTAGGGAATGAGTCTCCAAAACAGAGACTCAACAGGGATCCCGCGGAACCCCAACCGGAAACAACGGCGGTAGCGGAAAGGAGAGCTACAACTACAGCAGGAACGGCAAACCGGTGGCCGGTCAAAAACTCGGCACTACAGCTACTCCTACTGTACCAGAAGGTACACCTCGATCACGCAGTCGAAGCTACCGAACTACGCTAGTACCACCTACCGAAGTAAAACACACGGCAACCACGCCGTAGAGGCCTGTCCCCCGGACACAGCCGACCTGGACACACTATCCAAGGTGCAACCCCGACCATCCGATCGCAGGTAACGCACAACAAGACGCAACCTCGGTAAAGCCACTAGCACTAGTTTCACGGCGCGAAAACCAACACACGCGCCACGGCGAAACAACCGAAAACTCAACGGTCGACACGACCGAAAACCCGAAGGTCAAAGTTACGGAAACTGACAGTCTGTCACTCCCAACTCGACAGGAGTACCACCCACTAGAAGCACAGCCGGTAGCGTCCCCTGACGTCTTACACCGCGCTGCAGGTGAACCGCCTGACGTGGTAGCTCCTACCAAAGGCGCAAACACCGTACAAGTAACCACAAACAAGTGACTAGCTGGGGTCACGCCCGTCGACGTGCGTCCACTGTCCCCAACCACGTGTGCACACACAGACCACGCGTCCTAGGTCTGGCCCTCTGATTGGCTTTCCCCTGTAGTCAGACTCTGACTACGACGAGGGGCCCGACGGAAACCAGTCCAAACCGTCTCAAAGGGTAGGTGCCGGTACACCACTCCCAGGTGAGACCAGTACCTCGTACTGGTGGGCTACGACTAGTGGAGGGTCACTGAAGGAGTAGACTCTCAAGCCAACGAAAAATAACGTCCGCATCCGACGACGTACGGGGACCACCCCACGTACCGGCCCCGTCGCACGGTGACCACAGTCGGAGAAGAAACATGACTCGCAGTCCACGGCCACGCACGCACCCTGCGCGAGAGTCGAGAAAACTCAAGTGGCGCTAAGCCACTGGGCTCTGGATAGTCCTCTAGACGCACTACACCCAACGGTCCTTGAGTCACAAGACTCGGGGTCAAGACCGTTGCACGCAACAGCACAAGGCTGTCAATCTAGTCCAATCTCTAGGTCTAAAACCACGATAGCACGAATATCGAGACAGCTCACGAGCCGCCAAGACCACTCCCTCGGGAACGGAACGCAAGGGACTAAGGCCACCCACACGGGTCACAAGGAAAACACCGAAGCACGATTCCCAGGGCAGCACACAAGCCGCCATGTCGATTTCCTATCTCGGAGCAAGCGAGAAACCTCCAGCCCCAGGCCGGGTAGCTGGACTCGCAGTCCAAGGCCAAACACGTGGCCCACACGGGAATCACCTTCCAAAGAAACTCACAATATGCGGGGGAGACCCCACCGCACACACACCGATACCCGGTGACTCGATCGAGCGTAACACGAAAGCCCAACACGCGAGAAGTCACCCGGACTCTCAACCCTATGGGCACGCTAAACGAGATAACACGGTCCTCCAGACACCCTCAAAACACGGACACAGAATCCCATGGGTGTCTGGCACTCAGGAGACCGCAAGTCGACCACTGGGTCCCAACCGGGTCGACCAGGGATCCACACATCGTCGAGCAAGGCGGAAAACACAAAAACTAGCCTCGGAATGACACAAAGCCTGACGGTCTAACCCTAGACCGTCACATGGCTGTAACGGTCTAGGCGGGACCGTCACATCCACCTGGCGGTCTAACGCAGGCCGTTACACGGCCCGAAGGAACACAGAATGTAACGCGCCTGGCCTAGCGCGTTACACAAATGTAACGCGCTTTCCCCAGTGCGTCACATGGATGTAACGCGCCCGCCCTGGCGCGTTACATGCGCTGACCCCAAACAACGGTTGAAACGCCCCTGACGGCCCACCCCGGGCGCGTTACACGCATGTAACGGTCCGTCGGGGGCCGTTACACCCCCAGCCCTCAACTGGGTAACAGGGGATGTGACGCACCCACCCAGGCGCGTCACACGGCTGTGGCTGTCTATCGTGGGACCGTCACACCCACAAACGCCAAAGCCCAAAGCCAAGGGAATGTAACGCCCCTGCCCAGGCGCGTCACACGGATGTAACGGTCACTGGAATGACCGTCACACCCTCCCGAGAACGTTACGGCGGGAAACCATCCAAAACACCGATCCACGCCCCGATCGTCCCCGGGTGATGGGGAAACAAAGGGGAATCCATCCCCAAGCCCCTAGGCATGCATCTAAGCCCCTGGATCAGCCAAAAACGCCGTAAAACGAGAGATCGGCCCACAAGCCCTAAAACATGGGTTTTTCCCAAAAACCCCGATTCCACCCGCTCGGCTCACCACGGCCTACGAAACTCGCGGGAAAAGAAGTGCACGAGCTGGGGGTTCATCTCCCTACCTCCACCGAAGATTTCGCGCCCCGAGCTCGCCGATTCGCGAAGAAAACGCCGTGAAACCCTCGCCGCTCCACGAACCCGCGGCCGAACTTCCACGCGCCACCGGCCCTCGATCCTCGACCCGTTCCCCGTTCCTCGCCTCCCGCCATCGCCGCCTCGCCCTCCTCCGCTACCGTCGGCCGCCCGGGGAGAGGGGGAGAGAAAGAGATGAGAGAGAGTGAGAAACAGAGAATGAGAGGGGGAGAGAGAAAAAGGTTAGTATATATAGGAAAACCCGAAAATTGCAGAAATTCAGAAAATTACGAAAAATTACCTCCGCGATCCTCGGGAAGAGCACAACGCAGTGGTAACATTCCGGAGTCGGAGAACGCCACGGTTTGCCCTGCAAAGAGTACCGAAGGCACATCAGGGAAAACACGTGTAAAGCACAAAATACACTCCGAGACCCACTAAAATAATCCGAAAAATATCCGAAAAAAAATTCGGGGCATTACAGCCCTCCCCTCTTAAAGGAATTTCATCCTCGAAATTCACGACCAATCACGAAGTCCCAGGGGAAGAACACTGAATCAACTAACACGCTGTCAGAGCCCCAGCACAGAAAATCTCGATTCTCATGAAAACACCGATCCTGAGGGACACAGCCAGACTTACAATCACAAACAACGCCTCGCTCCACGCGCCGTGCACACCGGCCATCAGAGCAGGCATATACCAAAGGACACAGTCCGGCATAACCTCAGACAACGCGAGAATCAACCATGGCACCGCTGCCACAATCTCGTTCACCGAAGAGACACACCCTCGACACGAGAAACAACTACCGATCCATCCTATGGTCGGCAGACAAATCGCACATCAGCTTCGCAGCCAGCTGACAGGTCGCACACCCTCCTAAAGGGAACAACCAAAATAGAGCCTCCACCAGCTCAAGCAGTCCTCTCAGCAGACCGTAACCAGAACATCGGCTCAGCACCAAGAAACACCTCACACATGGCAAGCCGAAAGTCGGATATAACACTGTGCCAACTCTTGTCAGAAGACAAACTTCGACAAAGTCCAGATCCTATCCGGAAAGGCACATCACAGAAACGACCACCAACGGTCTCGCTGGCACACGGCTCTCGCCATGCTCGAGCCCCAACAACCAGCATCTTGTCTGTGAAAAGACCACACGCCGACGGTCACCAACCGCTCGCTCAGGTTCTTCCTTCTTTCCTGGTCCTCCACCGGGTCCAAAGGAAACATTCCAAACCTCAGCAAGCCATCCGTCGACTCCCACACAGACTGATGCCACATCTCGAGCTGCACTCCTCTCGGACTCCGCATCCGAGCTCGAACATCACGTCAACTCGACCCTCTCAGGGAGCACAACGAAACCAAATGATGGATCCTGGTGTCTTCAGTTATCACCTCACTGGACTCAGACTTACAGGGGAACCATTCCACGCTGGTCACCAAACCAGGGATAACCATTGCGACACCAACATCCTATCAAGGACCACCAATCCGACGCCAATCTCACAAAAAGGCCTCCGCCCACAGGCGTCACTCTTCTATCTGGTCTCATCAAATCCTTCGATCAATCCAAGTGGACACCCGCCAACCCCGATTCCGCCCTTACCACAGAGCCACGGGACACCACCTGAACAATGCTCACGGCGACCTGGTTGTCGACACCACGACCAAAGCACTTTGGGTCCCCGATCGATTATACATCTCACCGCCACAATCCGACAAGACCGTAAAGCCAACAGACGCTGCTGTGGTCGATCACACGGTTAGGCTCACCAGCCACTCACAGCCGCCAACCGGGACCCATAGTCTGCCAGAGACCACATCCTCAAAGCACGATCTCAACCGAGGACACGATTGGGAACACAAGTCAGACACCAAGCCACCGACTCTAACCAACACGTCCTCGACCTCCGTCAGGCGACATCCTCAACAACCTCATCCAGGTCCAACACCGACGCCTGACACGGATTCCTTCACAGGAACAGGGTACTCATGCGGCGCACTAGCCAGCACATTCCCCAACACTCCATCCTGCCAATGCCAAGAACCACAAAACCTCGAGCAACGGCACGGCAACAACACGTTTCACACAGAGGAACCAATCCTCCCATGCTCAACGCAAACTCAGGAATCCGCCCGTAGCAACCAACGCTACGATCCTGAACTAGTGGGTCACAAGCCCACCACGCTTCCGCTGCGCACTCAGATCCGCGCGCACAGCCGAGAAAGCAAACACCGCCCAACCAGCACTCGTTCTTCCGGAACAGTGCCAGTACCCTCACACGACAAGGGAATGGGCACGACTCCTCACGGGCAACCGCCTTGCCAAGACAAGGAGCACGTCTCGCACAGACTTCATGGCACACAAGGCCAACTAATTCGAACACACAGTGCAAGACGACGAACCTTAGCCCAACACAATCTCTCCAACCAAAGGAGAAACCAGCGCACTTCCGACCAACGGAAGAACTCCATGCTCGACCTGACCTCAAACCTCGCGCACGCTGGAAACAGCACCATCCAGCACCAAGAAAAACCATCGCTTCCGTCAGGTCAGCGCCTTTGACACACTCGACGAGTGTCACGTCGGACCATAGTCACAACATCTACCGATGTACCACCGCCGCAATTCCTCAAACTGCAACACGGCATGCCAAGAGCCGCAACACGAGCCATAACAACAACCACCGACGCTCATCCTCGAGTCCCGAACTCGCTGCGGAGCCTTCACATCTCAAGCCAACTCCAGGGCAAACACAACCCATTCGCACACAAGAGCGCAGGAGCAAGACTTACTGGGACACCACAGCCCAATCCTGCCTCAAAATCCGCAAAACAATCGGGCCCGACACGTCATTTCTGACGCCATAGAGCACGACAAGGACATCAGGCTCGACGAAACAGCAGCTCACCGAGAAGATCCTCCGCTCACCCGAGCACACTTCTCGATCAGAACACCTCAGGAGCTGGACAAACCTCAAGCTGGAGTGGCCAAAACCGACAGCAGCTCCCTCAGAGCACGCTCACGGCCACTTAACCACGAAAATCCTCTCCAGCCACCTGACCATGCTGCAAGTTCCTCGAACGCAACACCGCGAGCTCACGCCTGCCAGCAACGTCTACCCAACGCAGTACAACCAGGGCCACCATCGATGAGGGAGAAGGCTCTCGACCTCGATCCTTAGGCCCCATGCCGGCACGAAAGCCGCGGCCAGCAACCACCTTCACAGCGCTGCACAGCGCACTCAAGCTCCCAAACGAGAGGCTAGGCGGAAAGCGAACACAAAACCCTAAGTCAGCTGCCGACTGTACTGGACCTTATGGACTCTGATCACTGCAATATTTCGAATTCCTATGTACGTCCACAACCACCGCTCTGATACCAGCTGTAGCGACCCGAGAATCCGATTATCGGGAAGGCCCGATAACCCGAGACTTGCACCGCCGCCCACGAGCCGGGAGGGCTCGGAAGGGCTAAAAGGAGTGTGGAGGCACAAAGAAATAGGAGATAAAGCAGGACAATTCAACAATTAACAGAAATAAATAAACAACTACAACAGAGCCCAGTCCAACAGAAAGTACAGTCTAAAGCAGTAAAAATGTACCACAAGCCAAGTGAACACTCGGCCCGACAAGCTGGCAACTGAGAACCTCCGCTCCGCACCCTTGAACCTCGAGGAAGAACCGCCACACCTGAAAAGTAGGGAATGAGTCTCCAAAACAGAGACTCAGCAGGGATCCCGCGGAACCCCAACCGGAAACAACGGCGGTAGCGGAAAGGAGAGCTACAACTACAGCAGGAACGGCAAACTGGTGGCCGGTCAAAAACTCGGCACTACAGCTACTCCTACTGTACCAGAAGGCACACCTCGATCACGCAGTCGAAGCTACCGAACTACGCTAGTACCACCTACCGAAGTAAAACACACGGCAACCACGCCGTAGAGGCCTGTCCCCCGGACACAGCCGACCTGGACACACTATCCAAGGTGCAACCCCGACCATCCGATCGCAGGTACCGCACAACAAGACGCAACCTCGGTAAAGCCACTAGCACTAGTTTCACGGCGCGAAAACTAACACACGCGCCACGGCGAAACAACCGAAAACTCAACGGTCGACACGACCGAAAACCTGAAGGTCAAAGTTACGGAAACTGACAGTCTGTCACTCCCAACTCGACAGGAGTACCACCCACTAGAAGCACAGCCGGTAGCGTCCCCTGACGTCTTACACCGCGCAGCAGGTGAACCGCCTGAGGTGGTAGCTCCTACCAAAGACGCAAACACCGTACAAGTAACCACAAACAAGTGACTAGCTGGGGTCACGCCCGTCGACGTGCGTCCACTGTCCCCAACCACGTGTGCACACACAGACCACGCGTCCTAAGTCTGGCACTCTGACTGGCTTTCCCCTGTAGTCGGACTCTGGCTATGACGAGGGGCCCGACGGAAACCAGTCCAAACCGTCTCGAAGGGTAGGTGCCCGTACACCACTCCCAGGAGAGACCAGTACCTCGTACTGGTGGGCTACGACTAGTGGAGGGTCACTGAAGGAGTAGGCTCTCAAGCCAACGAAAAACAACGTCCGCATCCGACGACGTACGGGGACCACCCCACGTACCGGCCCCGTCGCACGGTGACCATAGTCGGAGAAGAAACAGGACTCGCAGTCCACGGCCACGCACGCACCCTACGCGAGAATCGAGAAAACTCAAGTAGCGCTAAGCCACTGGGCTCTGGATAGTCCTCTAGATGCACTGCACCCAACGGTTCTTGAGTCACAAGACTCGGGGTCAAGACCGTTGCACGCAACAGCATAAGGCTGTCAATCTAGTCCAATCTCTAGGTCTAAAATCACGATAGCACTAATATCGAGACAGCTCACGAGCCGCCAAGACCACTCCCTCGGGAACGGAACGCAAGGGACTAAGGCCACCCACACGGGCCACAAGGAAAACACCGAAGCACGATTCCCAGGGCAGCACACAAGCCGCCATGTCGATTTCCTATCTCGGAGCAAGCGGGAAACCTCCAGCCCCAGGCCGGGTAGCTGGACTCGCAGTCCAAGGCCAAACACGTGGCCCACACGGGAATCACCTTCCAAAGAAACTCACAATATGCGGGGGAGACCCCACCGCACACACACCGATACCTGGTGACTCGATCGAGCGTAACACGAAAGCCCAACACGCGAGAAGTCACCCGGACTCTCAACCCTATGGGCACGCTAAACGAGATAACACGGTCCTCCAGACACCCTCAAAACACGGACACAGAATCCCATGGGTGTCTGGCACTCAGGAGACCGCAAGTCGACCACTGGGTCCCAACCGGGTCGACCAGGGATCCACACATCGCGGAGCAAAGCGGAAAACACAAAAACTAGCCTCAGAATGACACAAAGCCTGACGGTCTAACCCTAAACCGTCACATGGCTGTAACGGTCTAGGCGGGACCGTCACATCCACCTGGCGGTCTAACGCAGGCCGTTACACGGCCCGAAGGAACACAGAATGTAACGCTCCTGGCCTAGCGCGTTACACAAATGTAACGCGCTTTCCCCAGCGCGTCACACGGATGTAACGCGCCCGCCCTGGCGCGTTACACACGCTGACCCCAAACAACGGTTGAAACGCCCCTGATGGCCCACCCCGGGCGCGTTACACGCATGTAACGGTCCGTCGGGGGCCGTTACACCCCCAGCCCTCAACTGGGTAACAGGGGATGTGACGCACCCACCCAGGCGCGTCACACGGCTGTGGCGGTCTATCGTGGGACCGTCACACCCACGAACGCCAAAGCCCAAAGCGAAGGGAATGTAACACCCCTGCCCAGGCGCGTCACACGGATGTAACGGTCACTGGAATGACCGTCACACCCTCCCGAGAACGTTACGGCGGGAAACCATCCAAAACACCGATCCACGCCCCGATCACCCCCGGGTGATGGGGAAACAAAGGGGAATTGATGCGGGACGGACACGGGAGACGACACTATTAGGTGCCACCCTCGGACTCTAGATTAAGACGCGACCAGCAGCACACACCAGGGAGACACTAAGCCCGACACTACGAGCTCCTAGTTGTAAAACGTCGCTAACAGAAGTGGAAGCTCACTCGTCGTCCCAAGCGAGGGAAAGCGCGGACCGTGCGCGGTTAAGGAACCGGCGGAGGTCAAGGGTTGTCCGACTCAACTTCCGGACTTGGATCGAGTCACGGGACGGGTCACACTCACTCTCACAGCGGTGACATGGACACACGGGCTAGTACCTACGCTCTCGGCAGTGGCAAAAGACCGTATACTAGCTAAGCAAATGAACGCCAAGAGGTTTGGACCATTACCTCCACGCACCCGGCGTGGCAAAGACAACCCCGGCCGAATTACGGACTCCCGGTTAAACAATATCACATCAATACAAAGATTTGACCCACTCCACGCAGGGAGGTAAAAGGTCACATGTGGAGCCCGGGAATCACGCAACTCGGGTTGACGGGCAGCATCTTGATGTCGCCCGGCGGTGCCGAACTCCGCGTTTTTGAGCTTTCCGAACGGCGGGTTCTGCGGGCCCACGGGGCCCACGGATGACGCTGTCCTCCGGATCTGCGGGGGTGGGACCCACTATGATGGGGACCCCTGGTGGCGCGCCTCCACGGATGGCGGTCGGCCGGGAACACCGATCGGGGGTCGATCGGTCCCGATTCCCAAGCTTTGAAGTTGCTGCCCACGGATTTTTAGTTGCTATTTTCAGGCGCGCGCTCCGGCGGAAACGGCCGCTGCGACCAATCCCGACGTCGGATCGGGACGCATGAGCTATCGTTGGAAAGCTCTCTTCAAATGCTACAATCTAGATCTAAAGAGATCTGCTGGATCTGGTCAGATCAGAACTTTAATGAATTTACAAGTCCCTGTTGTACAGTAACCGAAATCTCAAGTCTGCAGGGTACTTGTCTGAGAACCACTGTTGACTGCCTCGTAAACCGCTGATTCAGCTCTTGAGCTCTTCTTAAAAGCTGTGGGGTATCAAACCACGGAACTGGGACTATTTTTGGAATTTGATTTGGAGGTAGTGGTGATTTACTATGATTTTTGGGGTGACTGGTGGTCGGATCTGGGAACAGGGGGACAGAACTGTAGCTGGGGCTGAGAACGATTTTTAGAAAATATGAAATGGATGAACCAAAAATTGATAAAAATTTTGGATGAAGGGGTGGATGCAAGGAACACCCAGTAAAATTGGGCGAACCAAAGAAAATCAAAAAGTGGACCTAAAACTTGAAACTTAGGGCGGATGGGAACCTGGACAGAACTTTGGCAGAACCGAAGTGGAAGAGTGGATGAAAATCTAAAATAATGAAACGGGATCTGAATGACAAACCAAAATTTTTGGATAGTTCTTGACACCTCTGGAACATCTAGTAAAATTCCCAGGTCGATCTGAGTTTGTGGTTGATGGCTGAATTTTGTGGAAGCTGCTGTGGTACTGCGCGGGCAGAGCTTCGTTGATGGCGGTGGCGGTGCGGTGGCGGCTCGTGGCGGCGGCGGCGGCGGCGGCGACCGGAATGATAAGGGGAGGAGTCACACCTCCAGAGGGAAGCCTTCACAGCTTCAAGGGGGAGAGAGGGGCGGCCTAGGCCTTTGCTCAAACAATTTTCCAAGTTCAAATGGCATTAATTCCTCAAAATTGAAAATTACAAGCATATATAGGTCATATGTCTAATCAACCCTCAACCGTTGGATCTAGGGGTGTGAGATGGAGGGCTGGGATAGCATGTGACCATCCACACAAATTAAAATAAAAAAATACAAGGAAGGGGGCGGCCTATTGACTAGAATGGCTAGGGGGACATGGTAGGTGGAAGGTTGGTGGAATTGTTGACCATTTTGGTCCCTTGTCCCCCATGTGGACAATTGACTAGTACAAGGCTTCTAGATGTCCACATAGGATATTGACCAACCCCACATGGGGCCCTATGGCTGAGGTGGATCAATGGGAGGGGCCTGGGGGGCCCGTGGGGCCCACGGGGTCCAAATTGTACATAAGCCCCTCTTACAATCAAAATAGTAAACCGAATACAATGAAATAAACACAAATTACACACACATAAAGGCTAACTAAATATGATAAATGGGGAGACTCAAGGCGGAGTCTCCAAGCTGTCTCCGAGCCAGATGGACGCTGAGGTGGCTCGAGTCGTGCTCCGTGTGCGGTACCGGTGGCTCAGCGTGTCGCGCCGCTCAACTGCTCGGGTGTCCGCACCAATTCTCCCCGGGTGGGAGAAACTCGACCCTGTCGAGTAAGGGTCTGCATCGCTCCTGTATCGCTCCAAAAGGTCCGGATCGATCTGCTGCAACTCGCCATGTGTGATCCATGTGTCCTCAGTAGGGGGCCGTCCTCTCCATTGCACTAGGTAGCGCGGGTAAGATCCACTCCTGGTAACTGTCACTTGCTCGTCCAGTATACGATCTATATGCTCATGCTGCCGTGAAAAAGGGGCTGGAGGTGGAAGTGGACACTCAGGTGTGGGATCACTCTCAAGGGGAGGAGATGGCTCAAAAGGCTCACTAGGGATCACCGTTGGGTCCCTATATGCAACAAGATCCGATACATTGAAGGTAGAGCTTATACCATATTCCTCGGTCAAGTCCACAGCGTACGCATTGGATCCAACGCGTTTCAACACTCTAAAGGAACCGGTTCCGCGAGCTTGCAACTTCTTAACGGTTCCAGAGGGAAACCGTTCAGGTCTTACCCTGATCATGACATATTCGCCCTCTTGGAACTCTCGGTGGTGTCGGTGGACATCGGCTAACTCCTTGTACCGTGCATTGCTGGCCTCAACTGTGACGACAGACATCGTCATGCAGACTCCTAACATGATTAGCAAAAGAAAAGAAACACATGATGCACACACGACCTAACATGATTAGCAAAAGAAAAGAAACACACGGATGCACACACGACCCTAAACAACCCTACAGTTAGTAAAACCCAATCATATGCAAGGTGGTCCAGGACATCCGAATATGTGCCATGCATGCATTTGACATAACCGGAGGTTAATGTCATGGTGGACTCCTAGACATCCTACGATGCACCAACCATGGACATGGGGTTTGGATGTGGGAAGTCCGGGTGTTTTGGGTGGTTGAGGTGGGCCGGGAGAACCAAAGTCTTCATTACCCCCAAATGACGGTTCGGACCTATTGCCATGTAAAGGTTGCCAGGCCCGAGTAGGAGGGGTGTGATAGCGGACTTCCTTAAAGAGGTGGAATGGAGGTTGTGGGCCAAAGGGCCCATGAAGAAAGGGATCGAAGGGATCAAAGAATGTGTGACCCCTCGATATGGATTCCCTCATTTCAAGGTCCCATGTGTGGAATTCTAGAAGGTGTTGATGGTCACCTTCATCTGTGAAGGGAGATGAGACGGTGGGGGTATGATGGTGGACTCTCTCGAAAAGGTGGAGTAAATATGGTGGGTCACGGGGTCCACAAGAGAATGGGTCAAAGGGATCATAGAAGGTATGACCCCTCGGACTAGGCTTCCACAAATCGCTGTCCCACATTTGGAAATCTTGGAGGTGTAAATGATTACCTTCATTCATTGTGAGAGGTGGGACGACAGTCATAGGTAGAAAGTAAGATTCCTCCCTTGGGCAAAAGGAAATGAAGTCGAACTCGGCCGGCATAGGGAGGAGTAGAAGAACCTCCATGGTAACATGACCCACGGTGTACACGGAGGTGATGGACCCTAAAGCGGGATGAGTGAAACTACGACCTGTGGGTCGGTCGAAGCCTGGAGCCAACAAGTGCGCAAATGTCCACTGCCGGTCTAACCCTTTAAGAAGGTCATCCCATGTATCCACATAGTGACTAGACCGAAAAGTGGTGTGAAATGAATTGATTGGCACCAGAGGTAGGATAGGGTCCATAGATGGGAAGGAAAGTGGGACCAAGCCATCCTTGAGCCAACTAAGAAGCGGCTCGGCTATGAAAAGCGTACCCGTTAGAAATACGGGTGGCTCGGGCTTTGGTGGCTCCAAATGAGAGGGCTCCGAAATAAGATCGGAATGTGAGTGTGATGGAGCTCTCATGGGTGGGGAAGGAGGATCCACTATGATGGGGAGAGGGCTTGGGGACTCCATTGATGTGGCCGGGTTAAGACTACCGGCGATGACCTCTTTAGGCTCGGGTAGGAGTAAATCACTAGGAGTACGTGTCCTATCCACTCCTTCCAATCGGTCCAAAATCATTTGCATAAGTTCAACAACGGAGTGATTTGGAATAGGGACATCCTGGTGGACTCGCTCATAGTCAACCGTCCTAGGGTTGGGTCTCGGCTCATCTACGTGTGGGGCTCTTTGCCTCCGACTAGAACCCACTTGGTTGGAAGTGATTGGGTGGGGCTGGTTGGAGGTGACTGGTTGGGACACGTAGACCTTCCTAAGCTCTCTCTTCATGTCCCACCATGACTCGATGGGCCATTGCCCCCTAACCGCTCTCATTCTTTCGATGTAATCCCACTTTTCGGCAGCCTCATGAAGAAGCCGCTCTTTAGCGAAAGAGAATTGCATTGCCTCGGACATAGTATAACAATTAAAGTATGTGTCCACGGCGGCCTCCCACTTGAGGTAGTCTCCCGGGCCATTGGAACCATAAAAATCTGAGGCTTCGGGCCTACGGAAGTGGAGTGGGTGGTTGCCAAGCCCATGAGTAGACCAACGGCCATATGGCCCGGGTGATTGGGAATCCATGAGAAATTGAGGGGAACTACATGTTGAACATGCCGACTCTTGGACAAGACCGACTGACTCTGATTGGACTACACATGAACTAGGAGACACAAACTGATGCAAACACTCACAAAAGGATGCACTTAGGCCTAACCAATATCCGGTACGGGGCGGAGTTAATCGATCCGAAGATCACTCCCGCAAGTGTGCGACCTCCCGGTAGGCGTAGCCTAACGTTCGGACAACACCTTTTAAGATACCGAATAAAGGGTGCAAATGCAATTTAAAACACACTCTTTTTTTTGTTTTGAAAATAATGATGCTAGACTCGACTTATACTATGCAAGACATATGCAACGACTACCCTAGACTCGACTCGCTCTGATACCAAACTGATGCGGGACGGACACGGGAGACGACACTATTAGGTGCCACCCTCGGACTCTAGATTAAGACGCGACCAGCAGCACACACCAGGGAGACACTAAGCCCGACACTACGAGCTCCTAGTGGCAAAACGTCGCTAACAGAAGTGGAAGCTCACTCGTCGTCCCAAGCGAGGGAAAGCGCGGACCGTGCGCGGTTAAGGAACCGGCGGAGGTCAAGGGTAGTCCGACTCAACTTCCGGACTCGGATCGAGTCACGGGACGGGTCACACTCACTCTCACAGCGGTGACATGGACACACGGGCTAGTACCTACACTCTCGGCAGTGGCAAAAGACCGTATACTAGCTAAGCAAATGAACGCCAAGAGGTTTGGACCATTACCTCCACGCACCCGGCGTGGCAAAGACAACCCCGGCCGAATTACGGACTCCCGGTTAAACAATATCACAGCAATACAAAGATTTGACCCACTCCACGCAGGGAGGTAAAAGGTCACATGTGGAGCCCAGGAATCACGCAACTCGGGTTGACGGGCAGCATCTTGATGTCGCCCGGCGGTGCCGAACTCCGCGTTTTTGAGCTTTCCGAACGGCGGGTTCTGCGGGCCCGCGGGGCCCACGGATGACGCTGTCCTCCGGATCTGCGGGGGTGGGACCCACTATGATGGGGACCCCTGGTGGCGCGCCTCCACGGATGGCGGTCGGCCGGGAACACCGATCGGGGGTCGATCGGTCCCGATTCCCAAGCTTTGAAGTTGCTGCCCACGGATTTTTAGTTGCTATTTTCAGGCGCGCGCTCCGGCGGAAACGGCCGCTGCGACCAATCCCGACGTCGGATCGGGACGCATGAGCTATCGTTGGAAAGCTCTCTTCAAATGCTACAATCTAGATCCAGAGAGATCTGCTGGATCTGGTCAGATCAGAACGTTAATGAATTTACAAGTCCCTGTTGTACAGTAACCGAAATCTCAAGTCTGCAGGGTACTTGTCTGAGAACCACCATTGACCGCCTAGTAAATCGCTGATTCAGCTCTTGAGCTCTTCTTCAAAGTTGTAGGGTATCAAACCACGGAACTGGGACTATTTTTAGAATTTGATTTGGAGGTAGTGGTGATTTACTATGATTTTTGGGGTGACTAGTGGTCGGATCTGGGAACAGGGGAACAGAACTATAGCTGGGGCTGAGAACGATTTTTAGAAAATATGAAATGGATGAAACAAAAATTGATAAAAATTGTGGATTAAGGGGTGGATGCAAGGAACACCCAATAAAATTGGGCGAACCAAAGAAAATCAAAAAGTGGACCTAAGACTTGAAACTTAGGGCGGATGGGAACCTGGATAGAACTTTGGCAGAACCGAAGTGGAAGAGTGGATGAAAATCTAAAATAATGAAACGGGATCTGAATGACAAACCAAAATTTGTGGATAGTTCTTGACACCTCTGGAACATCTAGTAACATTCCCAGGTCGATCTGAGCTCGTAGTATCGAGCTTAGTATCTCCCTGGTGTGTGCTGTTGGTCGCGTCTTCATCTAGAGTCCAAGGGTGGCACCTAATAGTGTCGTCTCCCTTGTCCGTCCCGCATTAGGAATCCATCCCCAAGCCCCTAGGCATGCATCTAAGCCCCTGGATCAGCCAAAAACACCGTAAAACGAGAGATCGGCCCACAATCCCTAAAACATGGGTTTTACCCAAAAACCCCGATTCCACCCGCTCGGCTCACCACGGCCTACAAAACTCATGGGAAAAGAAGTGCACGAGCCGGGGGTCCATCTCCCTACCTCCACCGAAGATTTCGCGCCCCGAGCTCGCCGATTCGCGAAGAAAACGCCGTGAAACCCTCGCCGCTCCACGAACCCGCGGCCGAACTTCCACGCTCCACCGGCCCTCGACCCGTTCCCAGTTCCTCGCCTCCCGCCATCGCCGCCTCGCCCTCCTCCGCCACCGTCGGCCGCCCGGGGAGAGGGGGAGAGAAAGAGATGAGAGAGAGTGAGAAAGAGAGAATGAGAGGGGGAGAGAGAAAAAGGTTAGTATATATAGGAAAACCCGAAAAGTGCAGAAATTCAAAAAATTACGAAAAATTACCTCCGCGATCCTCGGGAAGAGCACAACGCAGTGGTAACGTTCCGGAGTCGGAGAACGCCACAGTTTGTCCTGCAAAGAGTACCGAAGGCACATCAGGGAAAACACGTGTAAAGCACAAAATACACTAAGAGACCCACTAAAATAATCCGAAAAATATCCGAAAAAAATCCGGGGCATTACAAGCTAGATGTTGGAGTCATGGAGGACCTGGAGGATAGGCTGGTTGGGGGTGTAGATCCTCATCCTGCTACTATTGAGGGTCCTATAGAGGCTGACGACCTCCGCTAGGTCGCTTGGGTGGGAGAGCGGGGCGACCTGGGTGGGTAGGTCACTAGTGTGGGGAGAGGTGGGGGGGTCTATAAGGGTGGGGGAAGACTTGGGGCCATTGGGATGGGGGAAGAGGGGGCCACTGGTGAAAGGCCCGTACCTTAGTGGATCTTTAATGGTTCGGATCTAGTCCTTATTATGTGAATTCTGCCTATTTTTACGGATTTTTAGGCTATTTTCTGGTATTTATTGGATTGAGTTAAAGTATTTATGTAAATATATTGGGTATTTATCCAATTTTGGTTCTTTTAGGGTTAAAATGTAATTTGAGGTTAAAAATCAAAATATATATATATTTATAAAAAATTTTCACCCTCTCTCTCTCCCCATCGATCTCTCATTCTCGTTTTCTCTCTCTCTCTCACGCGCCCACTCTCTCTCTCTCTCACGCGCCCACTCTCTCTCTCTCTCTCTTAGTTTCGGCACCATCGGCCGTGGATCGAGACATGGGAGGTGCCGTCGGAATCGGCTCGTTGCGAGGAACGCGTAGGTGCTGATTTCGTCGCGATTCGTGGGGCGTGGAGGTGAGACGGGGCGAGAGAAGCCGCGGCGTCCCTTCGCCCGTATGCGGCCCAAACTCGATTTTCGTCGCGATTGAGGTAGGGGGATCGATAGAATCCTCGCCTCGCTAGGATCGCTTTGACACAACATGCATCGCCATGCACGGTCGTTTTCTTCAATTTCTGTGAAAATCCCCATGTTAGTGTAATTTAGCCTAATTTCCTGAAAATCACTTCATGGGCTTTGTTTTTATGTTTTTATGTATGGATTAGCTGTAGAATGTTGTGGGTTGACAAGTTTACAGGTTTTTTCATGATTTCCCGTCGATCCGACTCGATCGGGAGGAAGTTCGGTTTTGAACTTCACCCTTCCGATTTCCAGCTCGTGTAACGGTCCATCCAGTGACCGTCACACTGTAACGACCCTTAAGAGGTGCGTTACATGTCTTGTGACGGCCCACTCTAGGGGCGTCACACTCTGTGTAGCGGTCAAACTATAAGCCGTTACCTGACCGATTTAACTGTTGACCTTATAGGGCGGTTGGCCTTACGGTCTATCGTACGACCGTCAGAGCCGTGTAGCGCGCCACTCCTGGTGCGTTACACTCTATAGAAAGACCGTGGGTTCACACCCTCGGGTGACTTTAACGGCCCAATGGGGACGCGTTACCGCTTGTGTAACGCACCACCCTTCGACCGTCACACCTTGTGACGCGATAGCTCTGGACCGTTACACCCCTTATGATATCAAAAGTTGCAAGTTCATCTTCTAATGCATTTTATGTTGCATAGCCGCCATGTTTAAGTTATTTTATAAACAATGGCTTACTTTTAGATCCCAGTAGAGTACTTTCACTTTCCTTGTGATGGAACCACTAGACGTAGCCCTAAGACTTTCGGTGTCGGCCCACCTGGGAGAGGTGGAGGGGCATTCCCATCGATCGATTTTTAAGCTAGTTACCGTCGGCCCCCGGCTCTTTACCGTAACGTCCTAGGGGGGGGGGGAGAACTAGCTAGAGACCTGGCTCTAGGTAGGAGTCAGTGTGTGCACACGTGGTCAGAGGCCTGGACTGATACCGACGAGTGTTACTCTGATTAGTACTTGATTTTGGTACTGTTATGCCTCTCGCTTGTTGTCAGTTTGACTTGCGAGTTGCTTGAGACATAGTGTAAGCCATCAGTAGACGCATCTGGTCTCTACCTTCTAGTGGGACTCTTCTTCTTTCTCCTATCACCTGGTTAGCTGAAGTTCATTCTATTGGTAGATTTAGCTTCTGACGCTAATAATTATATTTAAATTGGCATGTAGTTAGCTGTCTAAACTGCTTAGTAGGTTTTACAGCTTTACTACCCAAGTGTTTAATTATGCCAATGCATGTTTAATGTTTTAAATGCACGCCCTAATTGCCTTATATTTGCATGTCTGCTTGTTTAGTGCGAGGTTGGGATCCACGTGACCCCTACTGAGTCTGGCTGTGACTCACCCTTTCACCTTTCAGGTGAGCAGCTACAGCCTCCCGCCGGTGGTTCCCGCGCTTTTGGGGATCGTGTTTAGAGTGCCAGCAATAGTACGATTGTCCTTTTGTGCCTTTGGCCGGGGTATGTCCCGAGTAGTTGTACTTTTGAGCTTTTCTTGTGATTGGACTTGTATTTTTTTGTGACTCTGGACTATTATATATAATGTTTACCACTCTGATATATTTAAACTGCTTCTGCATTAATTTTCAAATTGTCATATCAATTATAGTTGCACGCGTGTGATCCAATTCGTTATGCATCTCCTCGACAAACTCTTCCAACCCTTACGGGGCCTCATCAACCTCTTAGGTGACTTCCCCAGTTCTTGGTATCGGTATATATGTCGATGGTATTCGGTATATCGGTACCCGGATCTCCGGGGCGTTACAACCGGGGTGGGGGGAGAGGGGGGGTCTGCCTTGATATACTGCGAAAATGTCATAAATGTTATATTTGACTGACACATAAAAGACACTATTTTATACTATCTTAAGTCAAATCAATGACCTAATTTCTTCTTATATATATGTGTGTTTTTTTCAAATATACCTATGAAAATATATATGTATTATTGCAAATAAACATCTCATTTAGACCTATTACCATAGATACCCCTGATATACTGCAAATGTTTACGATTATGCACCCATTATAACTCTCGTTTGTTTAACTATGATAAAGTGTGGGTTAAAGGACACGATGACTAACTGACACACATGTTAGTCTCTCATGCTCCCTTCCCTTCCAATTAGGTTTTTGGGATACCCTCCTCTAGCAACCTCCTCGACTACCTCCCTTTCTAGTGTCTTCGGCAAGGTCTCTCATGTCTCCTCCATCCTATGGCGGCTATGTCGTCGAGGTAGACCTCTCTTGGAATAAGCTTCGAGGTCCGTCATTGAAATCCCGATACTCACCTCCACCTAAATTCGTCATGCATCCAAGCCAAGGTCCTAGTCTATGGGGGCACCCTAGACGTGGGGTCCTATGCACAAGTGCTGTAGGAGAAGTTCGTTTGGGTGTTAGATACCTACGTGGAGGATAGAACCACTGACAAGAAGCTACTATGTCTAATGGAGAAGATGCCATGGTCGAGGATGGGGGACATGATCCTACTTCCCACTAGCGATGTGTTCATACTGAATGGGGCCTCGTCAGGGATGGCCGGGTGGAAGTTGGCTTGCAACCCCATGCTCTCTCCCCTCATGTATCACCTCGATGGTGACCTGGGTAGCCAGTTCTATCTCTAGAGTGCCAGCACCACCCCCTAGCTCTACCACTCTAGCATCCTCCTCCTTCGGGATAGTTGTGCCCTCATTGGGGTGACAACCACGATGTTCTCCTCGAACTAAGGGGAGCCTGGGGGGCATTCTCCTCAAAGTACCTAAGCCCAGAGAGCATATGAGCTAGCATCTAGTGATCGGGGTTATGCCACTCGAGGTGAGCTTCACCTATGGGAGCCTCGGTTCCTTCACCTTCGCTGTCTGCGGGAGCCTAGCTGACCGCCTGTAGATGTCAGAGAGTCAGATCTCAGTGGTGGCCGTTTGGATCGAGGCTACAAAGTGGATGATGAAGAAGAAGAGGAGTGCCTCCGTGGCGGCGCCCGGCCATATTGAGGTTACAAAGACGATGACGAAGAGGAAGAGGAATGCTTCCACAATAGCGCTAGCTCAACCTGATCAAGGTTACAAAGCTGAATACAAAGAGCCTGTAGCCATTCATCAGCAACACCCTTCTCGCTAAAGTCATTCAATGACGTCGTTGGCGACCGGAGGTAGTGTACATTGCAACTAGTGGTGTCGCTCACGGAGGTTATTGGCGGCTACGACTTGTGCCCATAGGAGCTCAGTAGAGGGGGAAAAGGTGTCTTTGGGAAGAAACTAGATCACTATGGCATTTTCAATATTTCATATGTCCTAACAGTTTTCGTGGCATATTCTAAAAATATTCATCGGTCATTGACGGCATGGGAACCACAGAAGTATAACGGTAAACATTTGAGGTATATTACGATTCATGAGTATCTACGACAATAGATCTAAATGAGAGGTTTATT
This sequence comes from Amorphophallus konjac, assembly GCA_022559845.1. Classification (NCBI taxonomy): domain Eukaryota; kingdom Viridiplantae; phylum Streptophyta; class Magnoliopsida; order Alismatales; family Araceae; genus Amorphophallus; species Amorphophallus konjac. The sequence continues at coordinate 110,015 of JAHNEJ010001994.1, forward strand.
TGTAATTACACATATTTACTGGGCTATATTTATAATATTCTTCACATAATCATATATGTCAATAAGGATAAAAGCAGCCATACGCTCTTGCTAACATCGATGTCACCTTGATGAGTCTATGAAAACCTTTTTCTCTCAAAGTGCTGAGATGCCCAATGTCTACTTGGCCCCTATATATTTTGATTCTTTTATGGCTAGTGTAAAAACTTCTAAAAATTTTTACAAATAAATTATTATTAGAAGTAAATTTACAAAAAAAAATTCCTAGAAATGCATTAGCAAACATACTATTACGTAAAATCAAATAGTGCATAAATGTTATCGTCGTAACTGCTCGTTACCACCTGTCAACTTAACCAAAAGTAATCTTAACTAGACTTGTGAAAAGATCGATTATTATTCTCAGTTTAAAAAAAATAAAAAAACCCTGTAATAGCCCTCAGCCCCCTCCCCTATGACGGCGGACGCCCCACCTCCTATCGGACCCCCTTCCACTGACCCTACCGTATGTCGCTGTCGGACCTCCCTATCGCTAGATCCCCTTCCCATCCCCCTTGGCTGCCAGACCCCCTCCTCCTTGGTTGTCGAAACCCCCTCCACCTCCCCCTGCCCTGCTAGAACCAACCCCCTCTTCTTGACTGTCAGACCCCCCTCCTCCTGCATTGTCAAACCCAACCCCCCCCCTCCCTGGCCTTGCCATGCTGGACCCCCCTCCCCCTTGGCTGCCGGACTTCTCCCCCTGCACTGCAACCTCTCTCTCTCTCTCTCTCTCTCTCTCTCTCTCTCTCTCATCCAGGCTGTTGTTGCAAGAAGCCCCTTCGAGGGAGGCAGAACCCCTCCATCTCTTCCTCCACCAACTCCTACCCTGTGCAACTGTCGGACCACCCTCCCCCTCCCCCTACCTTGTTGGACACCCATCCCCCTTGGTTGTCAGAACCACCCTCTCCCTGTGCACCCTGCTAGACCCAACCCCCTCCACCTTGGCTACCAAACCCAAACCCTCCCCCTTGGATACCAGACCCTCTTTCTCTCATCCAAGCCTGCCGCCACATGGAACCCCCATCGAGGGAGGTGGAGCCCCTCCTCCATCTCCTCCTCTATCAACTCCCACTACCACATGCAGCTGTCGCCTGAAGGCTACGACGATGCCGGCCTGGATGTCAATGACCTCTTCGAGTCACCGAACCCCCAGTAGATCTCCATTGAGCATCGCAGGGACCTCACCCATATCTTGCCCTCCCTACCGGACCAACGCCTATGCCGCAGACGTGCATGCATCGTCCTCGTAGCCGATGACATGGGTGGACTTTGTCGACTCTGGCGAGCTCCTAGAACTCACTGTCGGGGTGTTCTATGCATTAGTGGCAAGACTTACCAGTGTAGGCTTCAACGATATCCTCTAAAGACAGTGGCCGTCGTCCTAGTTATTTCTCTCTCTCTCTCTCTCTCTCTCTGTGTGTGCGCGCGCGCTCGCACCTTCTCGTTGCCCTTCTGCTCTCCTCGTCGGCATTAGGGCCACGGCCATCTGGGGCGCCATCATTCTGGCGAAGTTGTCCTCACCAAAGCTGTCCTCCTCGTCGACATCTAAAGCACGTGGAGCCCTCCTCACGAGAGTCATCCTCCTCACCGGTGAAGCCCGCCTCCCTCTTCCCACTGTTCTCTCTCTCTCTAAATCAACAAGGGCATTAGGTCATTTAACAACCAACTAACAAAATATTGGCATCTTTTTTCGAATATTCACTCTCCTGTCTACGAAAAGTAACTACGATGACATTTATGCACTATTTGATTTTATGTAATGAAATATTTGTTAATATATTTACAAGAATATTTTTTACAAATTCAAATCTAACAATAATTTATTTACAAAATTTTCAAACTTCTATTGATCACAAGTTCTACATCTCGTGTAACGCCCAAGGTTCAGGGTGGGATGCAATTGATTGAGAAAGCAATAAATATTAGAATTTCACTGATCACAAGTTCTACATCTCGTGTAACGCCCAGGGTTCAAGGTGGGATGCAATTGATTGAGAAAGCAATAAATATTAGAATTTCACTGAGAATTGTCAAAGACAAGGTCTATATTGAAAAGAAGAGGACAATCTAATGTGCCGAGAGAGGCGAGAGAAGATCATCTCTTCAAAAATTGTTGTGTTGTGGTTAAAATCTGCTGATAAGTGGGAGTCGGTTTGGGATAAACTCCGTTAGAGTTTATTTGGGATCCTAGAGATTGAGATTTGGAGGCCAGTTTAGTTAAGAGCTGTCCTAATAGGGTTAGGAATTGTGGAGTGTTTTTTCTATAAATATTATGGAAGCTCGGAGGATGTCTCACCATAGAGACGTCAGGTGTAAGGAGAACCATCGGGGAGGAGGGTGTAAACTTGTAACTAATTAGTGAAGAACTGAAGAATCCTCTCCATAATCTCTCTCTCTCTCTCTCTCTCATTCTATTTTTTGGTCTGTGTATGTGTGTGTGTTTGTCGCCTCCATAGGTCCAAAGTCCCGAGCATATATAAATGGGAGTTGTTGGAAAAGAAGAAAATGGTACATGAGTTTGTATCTAATGAGTATGTAAAACTGTTTGTCACGTTAATGAAGGTTTTGATACACGTTGTACGTTGGGAAAATGCGTTTTTTCACGAGCTTCAAGGGCAGAAAATCTTAAATATTTTCTTATCTACAAGAAATTCTAGAATCCCTTTAATAAGGGCAGAAAATTTCGAAATCTCTTGGTCCACAAACAATCCCTCGTGTCTTGTGAACATCAACTTTGAGAGCGAGTAGATGCACGTACCTCTCACTTGTCTTTTCATGGCTGACAATTAAAATATTTAACCCAGTTAAAAATTCGACAACCCTCACCAAAGACAAGGCCGCATTGATCTCTTTAATATTGTTGTGCGTGCATGTCTCCCAAGTATTTCCCGTGCTTTCTCTCCTGAACATTCAACATCGTGGGGAAGGGACGTGCATATTGCATGGCTTGGTGTATCCTTAATTACTATTCAACTCAAAATATGAAACTTAATTACCAACCCAAAACCCAAAAGTTTCACCAACATTGATTTTATTATTTTCAAGGTTGCTATTTCATTCAAACACATAGCAAATATCACTTCTTAGGTTAAAATTAATCTCAACGCAAAGCCTTCCATCAAAAACCAAACAAAAATGAGAATACAATCAATGCGCGCCTCCCATAATTAATCATGCTCACCAACCCCCTTCCCCCAAACTAACTGGAAGATAAATTTACGTGATTCGGATGGGGACTTCATGATTGCAGGCATTAGACGAGGCCACCATCCATTAACGTGTATGATATCATGTGCAAGTTAGAGATCGATCGCTTGGGCTGCTCTTAATAATGTTTCTATTGTGCTCCCATGATCTTGGTCGGCATTTTTCAGTTTGTTTCCTCTCGGTGAGGTGCCGGTTATTTGATTTGTTCTGAAATAGTATAACATCTTCCGATTCTGTAAACAGAGTCATTGATTTTGGTTTGAGAACATAGTTTTCATAAAGATAAAATCCAATATTAATTAATTCTTGTCAATATCGAACACGCACGCGTAAACACCGAATGCTCTTTCACCGACGCACATGTATGCATGGTCGTCCCGTCCAGTTAATTTCTGGTGTCTGTCTTGAAGGGTTGGGGGTGTTGGCAGGTGATGGAAATAATGCCGGAGCGGCCCTTCGGCTCCCTTGGCCTCGGCCTGATCCGCCACCGTTTTAGGGGGGTCGTACAGCCCGTATGGACCAGTTCGCGTGGGGTGTGTAGTGTTCAACGCATAGCCGACCAAGGACGAAGGGTGAAATATATTACATTGAATTCGTGGCGAACACATGAGATGGATTTGTCCGGGGAACTTCAATGCGTTGATATAAATAGTGCATGTGTCATTGCCCCCCAAACGTACGTGACCAGCTCCCTATTTGCCCAACATGCGCGCGAAGAGAGTGGGAGAGGGCTGGATACGGCTACGACGGGAGAGGATCGATGGTAATTAAATGTACTAAGAATTTAAGAGGGATCGAGTCCACAGAGATGGGCACAAGAGCAGCGTACGCAACAGTATATTAGGAAGGAAAACTTTGGAACCAATTAAGGAATTAATTAAGGGAAGAAGGATCTATATATGGTTGTTGTACAAGACATACAGCACACCAGCTAGATAGGGAGGCTTCAATCGATAGGTTTCGACATACATAATTAACCACACTTGCGGGAAGATCGAACAGTTTAATTAATTAAAATCGGTACGTCGTCCGAGGGTGCATGTGAGACGAGAGCACACACTAATATTGTGTATACAAATTGATTAATTACGTTTGCTGAGATGGTGGTGAATGAAGTTGAGCAACAAATAACAATCACCATGCAAGTGTACGTTACGGGGCCGGGGAGGACGCCCCGCAGGGCAGCTGTACCTCTTCGTTGCAGCAGCTTCTGATCTTCTCCATGCAAGACGTTGCTGTGGCATGAAGGAGCATTCAGCTGCCTCAGACAGGGTATGCACGGATGCAGTCGTTCCAGGGGTTGTCCTGGTCCGGCCGCGAGTCCCGAAGCGCCCGCCACACGAGGCTGCAGGCTTTGAACCCCGTCCCGAACGCCAGCATCCAGAGCCGGTCGCCCCGGCGGATCCTGCCCTTGGCCTCGAAGTAGGCCAGCTCGTAGAACACGGAGCTGCTCGACGTGTTGCCGAACCGGTGCAGCGTCATCCTGGCCGGCTCCACCACGGCCTCCGGCAGCTTTAAGAGCCTCCCCAGGGCGTTGATGACGGCCTTCCCGCCCGGGTGGAAGCACATGTGTTCGAACGCCTTGGTGAAGTCCGGGACGTGCGCCTGCGGCAGCTTCCCCTCCTCCCCGCCGCTCCCCCGGAGCACCACGGACTTGACGACAGTGTAGGCGTAGTGGAGCATCTCGGACAGGGGGAGGACGCGGGGTGCGAGGGTGGTGATGTGGTTGCGCAGCGCCGCGCCCGCCACCCCGACGAGGTCCTTGTTCAGCGCCACCCCCACGTTGCCGTCCTTGTCCTCCTGCTGGATTGCCGCCCCGTAGGCGTCGTCATCGGCGCCATGGTGGGTGCGCAGGGAGCGGACCAGCTCCATCTTCGCGGCGCCGCGCCTCGCCGGGTCGCTGGTGATGAGCACGGCGGCGGTCCCCACCCGGAAGATGCAGTTGGTGACCAGCATGTGACGGTTGTCCCCGAAGTACCAGTTGAGGCTGGTGCTCTCCGTCACCACGATCAGGGCGTACCCCGGCTTCCTGCGCAGCATCTTGGCCACCGTGTCGATGGCTATGTTGCCGGCGCTGCACCCCATGCCGCTGAGGTTGAAGGTCTTGATGGTGGGCGGGAAGTCGTAGTGGCTGACGATGATGGAGGAGAGGGAAGGGCAGGGGGTGAACATACTACATCCCACGACTAGGATGTCGACCTGGGAGGGGTCGACCTTCGTCTTGGCGAAGAGGGCGTCGACGGAGGTGAACAGGCCTTCCTCCGCCTCCTGGAAGGCAGATCTGAGCTTGGCCTCGTAGTCGGTCTGGAAGATGAAGGGCGGGGCATAGGTCTCGCTGCCGAGGCCAGACTTGAGGAAGATGGTGCGCATGAACTCCTCGCTGACCGCGTTGAAACGGCGGCTGCGGCGGACGAAGTACTCGCATGTCTCGTAGCTGAGCTTGCGGTCGTTGTCGGGCTTGAAGCAGGCGTAGTCGAGGAGGTAGACGGGGAGGTTCCGGGTGGTGAGGTAGGCGGCGAGTGCTACGAGTGTGCACCACGACATGGAGAGGAGGAAGGGCTTACGCTTGAAGAGGAGGGAGAGTACAGGTTCTCCCGATCCCTCGCGTGCCTGGTGGGTGGAGGTGAAGAGTGATCGGAGAGTTAGGGTCACGGGCGTGGATGAAAAGTGGGAGTGGAGCGTTAGGGTTAGGGTTAGAGCGATCAAGGCGACCAGAGTGGGACGTAGGAGCTGGGCCGGGGTGAGGAAAAACAGGGATCCACTCATTGTGGCAATCAACCTGGTGTTCTCGTTGAGTCGATGGAGGGCGGTGTTAGGTGTTTTGGGAAGGAGGAGATGGCTTATAAAGAGCTCAAATGGTCCTTGTGGATGGGGGATACCAGACCTTCCGATGTGTGATTCGAGAAGGAGGGTAGGATTTATATATGGTGAAACGAGGAGGTCCACACACACTCACACGTGCGCGGGCGGGCGGGCGCGCAGAGAGAGAGAGAGAGATATCGCACTAGGGCATTGAAGAGCTGGATTAGCAATTAATCCAAATCTGACCTAACAGGAAGCGCGCAGTTGATAATTTACTGCATGGAGCTGTGGGCCAAATTGTGTCCGTCAAAATTGAGGTTGTCAATGGACCCAGTTTACTCCATCAGCGAGTGAGCCTGGCCTACTCTGGGTCGAGGCCCCAACCTCTTTTAAGTCCGCCGGCATTTAATCGGGCCCAAAACCTCGGCCCGTGAGAATTTACGAGTCATTCTATTCTTTTTTTCTCTCTTTATTTCACTTAATTAAAAATTAAAAATTTTTATTTTTAATTAAAATTTTAAAAAGTTTTTTAAATAAATAAATATATAAAAACTCTAATTAATTTAATGAGATAATAAATTTTAAATTATTCTATATATTTATTGTTTTTAATTTATTAAATCTTATATTTTAATTAAAAATTAAAATTAAAATTTAAAATTGACAAGTCAGATATTGACCCCGCCGACTTAAACCCATCCCAGCGTGACCGAGTGACATCCCTACTCAAGACTACTGAATGGAACATCCCGTTGCGCATTAGGGTTTCCTCGCGGCCCTCGTGATAATGGCGCTTCTCTAATAGGGTTGTCAATGGGCTAGGCTCGAGCCGAGTTTAGGTCAGCCCAACCCGGGCTCAACTCTTCAAAATTAAAGCTCGAGCCCAATCCAGGCCCGAGTTATGTCCGACCGGGTCCGACACTATTAAAAAATTATAAAATCTGACTAAAATCCGGTCTAACTCAAAATTTTAAATAAAAATAATAACTAATAATAACTAATATATTTAATAATATAAAACTTATAATCTCACTAAATTAATTAGAATTTTGATGTTAATTAGTTAATTTATTAGAAAAGAGAGTTTTTAATTTTAAAATTAAGTAAAATAACATATTTTTAATTAAATATTTTTTAAAATTTAAAGAGAAAAAAAAGAGAACGGGCCGGGCTGACCTGCGGGCCGAACTTAAAATCTAAGCCCGGCCCGTAGATCTAGTCGGGCCGAGTTTTTAGGCCCGACTAAGGACTCGCGAGCCGAAAATGATCTTGCAGCCTGACCCAAAATCAGGCCATATCGGTGGACCTGTCGATCTGCCCCGACCCATTGGCAACCCTATTCTCTAGTTGTGGCGCTAGATCACCCGTCACCGAGATTCACGGTCACGAAGACTCTGAACTGCCACTGCCTGCGCTGTGTGAGGTGGACGAGGAGTCTAACTTCTCCTTCTTCCCACCTAACCTGAAGATATGTATGGAACAACATTTGTTCCATGGGTTCTCCGGTAACATAAGATATAAGCTGATGACCCGAGGTGGTCCTAAGAAAAGGTAGGTGGGAGCTCCCGCCTACTCCCGGAACCCCCCCGTCCCTGACGGTGGCTCCTTCGCCGGCTTCCTCCGGCGACTACTTCACCGGCACCCTACCGGTGGCTCAACGGGTGGGGGGAGCTCCCACCGGGGACTCCCCCCCTTCTTATTCCCTCCAGGTTCGTCTCGCCCTTTCCCCCCTTCTCCCTATCGTTGGTTCTCATGTCCCCCCCTCACCACCATCCTCCCTTCACCTCCCCCCACCTCACTGCCGCTTCGCCGTCCCCTCTCCCACTCCGCTCGACCCTTCGCTCTCCAACCCCGACCCCCATCCTCCATCTTCCCCCTCCGATCACCCTTTCCTAACCCCCCTTCGCCTCCCCCGCCTGCCCGCCCCCACCCTCCGCTCTGCCCTCCCCCGCTCGTGCTCCTGCTTCCTCCTTCCTCCAGTCCCGTCGGGATCTCCCCCCCCCCCGGTGTGCTTTTCGCACTCCCCACCCCTCGCCGCTGACCCCCTCTCACCCCCCTCCCCTCTCCTGCCACTCATCCTTCCTCCCCCCCCCCCCCAATTTCCCCTCACCCTTCTCGCCCGTTGTATTCCCCCCCCCGCCATTTCTGCGTCTGTTCTCCAACGCCCGTCCCCCCCCCCCCCCCGCCACCATCCCTTCACCGCCCCCCCTATTCTGATCTCTGCGAGCCCCCCTCACACCCCCCCCATCGCCTCCCCTCCCCGTGCCATCCCCCCCTCTGCTCCGCTTCATTCCCCTCCACCCCCCTCTCCCTTCTCCGCCTGCTGTCTCCCTTCCACTGTTCCTTCACCCAACGCGTGTCCTTGACACCGCCGCTCCCCCTCCAGCCCTCCGCCGTCCAGCCTCACACCTATGTCCCTAACCCCTTTTGAAGCCGACCGTTCCCCCTTCCCCTTTAGCCCTACCTTTTTCTCTGACTCCATCTCCCACCGGTTGGGCTCTCTCTCGGGCACTCGATGGAGAATGGGTATGGTCCCCGTGATGCAGGTAATGGGTCTCTACCCTCGGTCTCGAAGGAGCTCGGAGTCACAATGCTTATCACCCTTGTATCCACCTGGATACTTGTCTCCCGAGCATCCTCTTCTCACCGCTTCGTGCAAGAGCGGGTCGACAGCCATGCGCTCCTCGAGGAAGAAATCGGTCACCTTCAGCACCGGCTGACTTTTCTTCGGAGTTTCCAGGAGCTTCCACCCTCGGTGGTCTTCGCATGATCTCTTTAGTTCCTCTTTCTCCATGTACGTACGTCGCTCTGATGACTGTTTGGGCCAGGGTTGGCTTTTATGTTCGGCTTGGGATCCTTGTTTTCCATGTACTCCCGTTTGGTATGAATGAAATATCGTACGGTATGTTTTACAAAAAAAAAAAGATATAAGCTGATGAAGCCCCCATCCCGTCTCCTCCCCATGTGCTCCCTCCATGCGGTCTGGCCCACATGAAGGTATGTAAGGCTGTCTTCTCCAGTAGGCAGGCATGCTGGATGATTGAACAGAGCAATGTGGTTAAGCATGGGACACCGTGGGGCTGGAAGAACACAAGAACCTCAGCAAGGGAGCCATGTGCATCAGTTTGGTTGGGAAGTCCAAATGACGCCATGTGCAAGCTTGGAGGCTGCCTATTTTTGGCGGGTTCGTCGGCAGAGGATGGTGAGAGAGCAAGGAGTACACTCGAGGGCATGGGCAAGGCGATGGTGATAACTATAACCGGACGAGGGGTGTGGAGGGGCAAGGGATAGTCTTCTTGAGGAGCAGCCGGCGGTGTACTTGCATGGTGTCAGAGTATGGCAATCACGTAACTTCACTTACCCTGATTACCCACCTTCCATGTCTTACACGTCCAGCCAATGTAGATTCGCATTAACCGTGTTGGGAGCTTCCCTGTCTTTGCACTTGTCGCACCACAACTTACTCAGTTTAATGACTTGCTCTTTTCACAACTATTACTATTATATACCTCTATACATTATATATATAAAGAATATGATCTCACAGTGAAGGCCATTTGGCTATTATCTACGGTTAAAATCTCCTTCTTCTTCACTTCTTACATGGTATTAGAGCCGATGGACTCCACGCAGCAGCTAGCTTCTCCCAACCACACCTCCCGTAACTCCATGCAACTAGCCTCTTCTTCTTCCAACCACACCTCCACTTTCTCCATGAACACAGTCGCCTCCACTCACCCCTGGGCACAGCTTCTGCAGGGTCGACGACCTCTTCTTCTTTTTTTTCTCCTATCCACTCTCAACCCAATATCACACACTTCCTCCCTATCAAACTCAATGGTGACAACTATGTTGCTTGGCGCACCCAATTCCTTCTAGTCTTCAACACTTAACAACCTTGCTGGCTTGGTGGACGACACATTCCCGTGCCCCTCTCTACCGATCCCCGACCCCAATGCTCCCTCGGCACTCATTCCAAATCCCGCGGCCCTACTATGGTGCCAACATGATCAGCTCGTTTTGAGCTAGTTGATCTCATCTCTTTTTGAGGTGATTCTTCCTCAAATCGTTGGTCTCTCCACGTATGAGGCTGTATGGCGGGCCCTTACTCAGATGTATGACTCTCTCTCTTGTGCCCGCATCCTACAACTTCGGCTTCATCTCTAGACGCTCAAGAAGGGTTCTCTTAGCATCACTGAATACTTCCTGAAGGTCAAGCATGTTGCCAACTCCCTTGTCGATGTGGCTGAGTCAGTTTCAGCCAATGACATGCTACTCTATGTGCTCGGCGGCCTTGGTCGGGAATATGAGTCATTCGTCACCGTCATTACCACCCGGCCAGATTCGGACTCCCTGTGCCTTGATGATGTTCATGGCATGCTTATCAGCCATGAAATCTAATTAACGAAGCATCAAAATCCTACTCCCTTGGACTCAGTGGTGCCCTCTATGAACATTGCTCTTCTTGGTGGCCGGCAAGACTCCTTCTCCAACTGACACAGCGACTCCGATGGCCGCAGCCGTGGCTGTGGTCGTGGCCGTAGTCAAGGTGCCGATGGCTCACACTTCTATGCCGAGGTGTGACACGCTTGTTGCCGCCGCTACGATGCCTCCTCCCATGGCCCCTCCATGCCGCATCATGCTTCGCCACAGTTACATCATATTCAGACGAGCTCACAATTGCCCTCAGCTCCTCCCTTTGAGTCCAGTTCGTATCTGTAACGGATAAACACCCAGGGGGTTGCGATCCGGGCTGTTTCTATTTGTAACTAATGTATATCCTCACGCATCCTGCGGAGGTTGTTTCTATCTCAAACTGTATTTCACAGGATTATATATACTCTGTTTATGCGTGGGTCTCACATATGAGTGAGAACCACTGTTTTGCCAAACCTGAGCAACCCCTGTTTTGCCATCATGTGATGTGTGCTGTCACATGGTATCAGAGCCGATGGCAACCTCCTCCTCCTCCTCATTTCCTCGTACTCAAACGATAACGACGGTCCCTACTCCTGTGTAGACCTGTCAACGGATACAGATATTATTCGGATCTGCTTCGATTCGTATTCATTTTTTCAAATACGGACAATATCCGAATTCGAATCGGAGCGGATATAGATATTATAATATTCACTTCGAAAAATATCCGTTCGAAATATTATATATCATATAATACATATTTTTAAATAATATATTATAAAATAAATGATATTATAGAGAAATTTAGATATTTTATAGTTGTATTTTAATTTAAAATTTATTTTATATATTTTTGATATTTTATAATTATATTTTATATACTTTTAATATTTTATAATTATATTTATATACTTTTAAATTTTAATCGGATAATTCAGATTTTAAAACGGAGGGGATACGGATAGTCAGATATTCGCTTCGTATCCGAGTCAAATCAGAGCGGATCAAAATCGGATAATTCGAATCGGAAAATGGAGCGAATACGGATAGTCATATATTCGCTTCGTATCCGCTCCGTTGACAGGCCTATTCCCGCGTCTGCGTCATCCACCACCTTTTCAGCCTTTTCTGGCCTTCCCAATATCTCACACTTCCTTCCCGTCAAGTTAACAGGAGTGAACTACACTGTCTGGCGAACTCAATTTCTCCCTGTCCTTAATACCTATAACCTCTCTTGTTTTGTCGATGGTACCTTCCTGCCCCCTCCCCCCTTTCTTGAGGACCCCACCACTCATCTCCAAACCCTTCCCAACCCTACTGCGGCTCTCTGGCGTCAACAAGACCAACTCGTCCTCAGCTAGATTATATCCTCCCTTTCGGAGGACATTCTTCCACAAATTGTTGGTTTGCCGTCTTCTGCGGCTGTCTGGACTATTTTTGCGAAGATTTATGGCTCGCCCTCCCGAGCCCGTATTCTTCAACTTCGCCTCCAACTGTAAACCCTCAAGAAGGGGTCCTCAACTGTGACAGAGTATGTCCAGAAGGCGAAGCAGATTGCCAACTCGCTTGCTGCTGTCTCTGAGCCAGTGCCTTCTAATGACATGCTGCTCTATATTCTTGGCGGCCTGGGTCCCGAGTATGAGTCCTTTGTTACTTCCATCACCACTCGTATGGATGCCGCACCCCTCTCCCTTGAGGATGTCCACGACATGTTGCTTAGCCATGAAATATGGCTACAGCAACATCATGCTCCTTCGGCCTCGGATCCGGGTTCACCTTCGGCCAATGTTGCATGCGTCAGCAATCAGTCTACCTCCCAGGGATGCGGTGACCAGCGCGGCGGACGTCGCGGCGGACGTGGCCGCAGATGCCACAACGGATGGGGCCGGGGCACCTTTCAGCAACAACATCACCAACTCTCTGCCCAGCCATAGCAACAGCCGCCCAGTGACGTTTGTCAAATTTGCTACTTTGATGGACATACTGCACCTTAGTGCACTCGCCGCTTTGATTCCTCTTACAATGCCAGGCCATCCTTTCGCTCGGTTCAAGCACATCATGTCCAAGCTCAAGGCATGCCAGCGTTCAATCCCAATTGGTACCCCGACACCGGAGCTACACATCATATGACCCCTAATGTGGGACTCCTTCCCACACCGACGGAGTACGTGGGCACGGATCAAGTGCATGTTGGCAATGGAGCTGGTCTTCCGATTCATCATATTGCTGACTCCTCCTTACATACTCCCTCTCAGTCCTTCAAACTTCCTAACATCCTCCATGTGACATCATTGACTAAGAACCTTATGTATGTTTCTCAATTCACCCGTGACAACGCTGTTTTCTTTGAATTTCACCCCTCTCATCTCTCTGTTAAGGAAATCAACTCGGGGAAGGAAGTGCTTCGCGGTCCCAGTATTAATGGTCTCTACCCCCTGCCTGCTTCGTCCACTGCCAGTCTCCCCTTGTCCTCTTCACCAGGAGCCCTCACTGCCAGCCGCGACAGCACAACTCTTTGGCATGCTCGGTTGGGACATCCGGCGCTGTGGCTACTTCGTCAAGTTCTCTCTAAATTAGGATTTAATGCAAATAATGACTCTCTGAGCCCGCTATGTTCCTCTTGTCAGCGGGCCAAGGGTCGCCAGTTGCCTTTTCCTTCTTCTGATCATCAGTCTACTGCCCCTCTAGAACTTGTTTTCTCTCATGTGTGGGGTCCTTCTCCCTACACATCCACTAATGGTTCAAAGTATTATGTTATATTTATAGATCACTTCAGCTGTTTCACTTGGTTGTACCCTCTTTCTCATAAAGGCGGTGTTCTATCATCTTTTGTGCACTTTAAACGTCAAGTGGAATTTCTCCTCACGCATCAAATATTTTCAAAGAGATTAGGGTGGCAAGTACCACTCCCTCTCCTCCTACTTGTCGAGATGTGGTGTGGTTCATCGCCTTGCCTGTCCCCATACCCACCAACAGAATGGTCTCGCCGAGCGCAAGCATCGTCATATAGTCGAGACGACACTGGCACTATTGGATCATGCCACCCTCCCCTTCTCCTTCTGGAAGGATGCTATGTCTTGCGCAGTCTATCTTATCAACAGGCTGCCAACCCCTACTCTTGGCCACCTTTCTCCATTTGAAAAATTATTTGGCACGTCACCGGACCACTCTCTTCTTCATACTTTTGGCTGTGTGTGCTACCCCCTCCTTCGCCCATATAATCAACACAAATTTGCTTATCGTTCCGATTGTTGTGTCTTCCTCAGGTATAGCCCAGCCCACAAAGATTATCGGTGCCTCCACCCTTCCTCGGGCCGGGTCTATATCTCTAGGAATGTGATTTTTGATGAACAGACATTTCCATACTCACGTCTTGTTGCCTCCTCTGCACCTCCACCATAGCAGGGCACCTACATCTCCTATCCAATACTGTCCCCATTTCGTCTCACCACCCCACCACCATGCGCTAATCCTCTGTCTTCTCCGGGTGTATCCGCCACCCCCTCTCCCTCCTCCACGCCACCGGCGTCGGATGCCCAACGGCAGTCACGTACTTTTCCTTCCTCCACTGCCCATGATGCCTCCCCACTTGAGGCTTCCTCTTCCCCACGGCGCAAGATGCTTCCTCTAGTCGATATTTTGTGACGGGCACCACCAGCTTCCCCTCCTATACCACCCATACCCTCCCTTCACACCCGCCACCCACTGCCACACGCCTTCTTGGCCGACCATAGCTATCTTGAACCAGCCTGTTTCTCCACTGCTAACAAATACCCTGAGTGGAGAGTTGCCATGCGTGATGAATTTAATGCCCTCCAACAACAAGGCACTTGGTCTCTTGTCCCCCTCCCTCCGAACGCTAATGTGGTCAGGTGTAAGTGGATATTCAAATTGAAGCGTGCTTCCGATGGCTCCATTGCTTGTCACAAGGCCCGCCTTATAGCTAAAGGCTTCACCCAACAACACGGCTTCGACTATAATGAAACTTTCAGCCCCGTTGTGAAGCTCGCCACCATCAGAGCTGTTCTTTCTATTACTATCACTCGACAGTGGCCAATCAAATAGCTTAACATGCACAACGCCTTTCTTCATGGCTCCTTGGATGAGGTTGTTTATATGATGCAACCGCCCGGGTTTGTGGATATGTTCGTGCCCACGCATGTGTGTCGGCTTCACAAGGCCATATATGGGCTTAAACAGGCCCCTCGAGCATGGTTCTTTAAGCTCTACTCACATCTTCTTAGCTGTGGTTTCAAAGGGTCATCTTGTGACCCATCTCTCTTCCTTTATTTCCACAAGGGTGTCACCATCTACCTGCTCGTCTATGTAGATGATATTATTATTACGGGTTGTGATCGATCCGCAGGCCATTCAGGCACTCGTCTATAATCTCTCCAAGCGGTTTGCCTTAAAAGAGCTCGGCGACCTCTACTACTTTCTTGGCATTCAAGTGCAGCGGCAGGCCAATACACTTCACCTCTCTCAACAGCAATATATTAAGGACATACTGTGCAAGGCCCACATGGAAGATGCGAAATCAATCTCATCTCCCCTAGCTGCTACTTGTCGCCTCTCTATTAATGATGGTGACCCACTTCCTGATGCTTCTATTTATCGCAGCATCGTTGGTTCTCTGCAGTATGTCATGCTGACACGACCGGATATTGCCTTTGTTGTTAACAAAGTTTTCCAGTTCCTAGTGCTCCCATGTCTACACATTGGGCTGCTGTAAAAAGAATTTTGCGGTATCTTAAAGGCACCATCACACTTGGTATCCAGCTGCAGGCCTCCTCTCTACATTTACAGGCTTACTTAGATGCCGACTTGGCTGGTGATCAAGATGATCGCCATTCCACTTCTGGCCTAGGTGTCTTCCTTGGGTCTAATCTTATCAGTTGGACCGCAAAGAAACAACCCACAGTTGCTCGCTCTACCACCGAGGTAGAGCTTCGTGCCATTGTCGTGGCCGCAACAGAGGTTGTTTGGACTCAACAGCTTCTGCGGGAACTTGGCGTGCCAATAACCACTCCTCCGGTTGTTTTGTGTGACAATGTCAGTGCACTATACCTTGCGGCGAATCCCACCTTCAAAGCACGAACTAAACACATTGAAGTTGACTTTCATTTTGTGCGACAGATGGTGCTCGATCAACAAATCAGTGTGAAATATATTGCCTCTGTGGATCAGGTCGCGGATATATATATTCACCAAGAATCTTCCATCACATCGATTCTGACTTTTGCGAGACAAGCTGCACGTAGATTCCCCTGTCCAGCTTGAGGGGGCGTGTAACGGATAAGCACCCAGGGGGTTGCGATCCGAGCTCGCCAATATTCTCTCTGTTGTAACTAATGTATATCCTCATGCATCCTATGGAGGTTGTTTCTATCTCAAACTATATTTCACAGGATTATATATACTCTGTTTACGCGTGGGTCTCACATATGAGTAAGAACCACTGTTTTGCCAAACCTGAGCAACCCATGTTTTGCCATCCTGTGTTGTGTGATGTCACAGTATCCAAACTCAGACGCATCTCATCATATGATGCCGGATGTAGGCTTGCTCCCTACACCTCAGCCCTATAGTGGTCATGATCAGGTTGCGGTTGGCGATGGTTCAGATTTGGCAATCCATCATACTAGCTCCTCCTCCCTCTCCATTGCTTCTCACACCTTCCACTTTTCTAATATTTTCCATGTTCCTTCTCACTCTAAGAGCCTTCTCTCTGTCTCTCAATTCACTCGGAACAATAATGTTTTCTTTGAATTTCATCCCTCCTTTTTTACTGTCAAGGATCTACACTCGGGGAAGGAAGTGCTCATGGCCGATCTGCTTTCTAATGTCCTCAGTGTCGCCCATGCCTCCATCTTTGTCTCATTGTTGTCACGCATTTGTCTCCACTAGCAGTTCATCGCCTTCTTGGCATGCTCGCTTAGGTCATCCGGTGCTCCAGGTCATGCATTGTGTTCTAGCATCCTTAGGCTTACCATTGTCTGATGCTTTCCTTGGTATTTTCTGTCATGGTTGTCAACGCGCCAAGGGCTGTCAACTTTCTTTTATGTGATCCACATTTAAGTCCAATTCTCTAATGGAACTCATTATATCTAATGTTTGGGGGCCTACTTCTCTTCTCTATGATAATGAATTCTGTTACTATGTTATCTTCATTGATTACTTTAGTTGATATACTTGGATTTATCCTTTAGTTAATAAAAGTGATGTCTTTTTCACCTTTCAACACTTCGAACGGCATGCTGAGAAATTCTTTTCGCTATCTATCAAATCCTTTTAGAGTGATTGGGGTGGCAAAAATTGACGTCTCTCTGCTTTTCTATCTTCCTATATGGCATCACGCATTGTTTATCCTATCCCCACACTCACCAACAGAATGGGGTTGCTAAATGGAAGCACTGGCACATTATTGATACGACACTTGCCCTTCTGAGTCATGTGTCCCTTCCCTTCTCCTTCTGGGATGAGCGTGTCACCTGTGCCATATACCTCATTAATCATCTTCCCTCTGTGGGTCTTGGTCATGTCTCTCCATTTGAGACGTTATTCCAGCGACCACTAGACTTTGCTTCTCTTCGAACCTTTGGTTGTGTCTATTACCCTCTTCACCGCCCATATAATTGTCACAAGTTCAGCTATCACTCCGAGTGTTGTGTTTTTCTTGTTATAGCTTTGCTCACAAAGAGTATCACTACCTTCTTCCATCCACTGGGCATGTCTTTATCTATCGTAATGTCATCTGTAATGAGAGTGTCTTCTCGTACTCTCCTCTAACTACTCCCTTGCCGTCGGCGCTCCTCCTACCATGGGAACGTTCGTATCTATTCCACCCCCTTTATCATTGTTCCATCACTTGCCCCAGTTTCCCCCGCAAGCATACCTAGTGTAGCCTCCGCCTTGTATGCTGCCCAGCTTGTCACCCTTGACCCTGCACCTCCCGAGCCCACCCAACCAGCTCCCTCGCCCGTCTCTCCCCCTTATGGTATCCTCTCCTCTTCTCCCACCTCCTCGTCATCTGACGCCTCACCCTCCTCCCTCTCTCCACCACCCAAGATGCTCCCCCTTGTTGATGTTATGCCTGCTTCATCCCCGTGCTCATGTCATCCCTTGTCTCGTGCCCTTCTTGTTGAAGCCAAGGATGCCCTCCTCAAACCCACTTCAATATTCACTGTCGCCAACAAACATTTTGCATGGCGTGCTACTATGGCTGAGCAGTTCTCAGTGGACTCTATGATCGAGGGTAAGTCATGGCAACCCTTGGCGGAAGTTCTCCACATTAAGAACGCTTCATCCTCTCAACTAGGGCTCCTGCTCAATGGGCAAGATGTCGTATCTCCTAAATTGCTTAAGGTTGTTCCCAGAATTCTATGCAATCTACCATAGCTTGTTAGTCAGCCACCCATCTCAACACCATGTGTCACTCTGCCAAGAACTTGCCTTCCTCATTTCTCAGGGGAGCTGGTCTTCATGCCAGATTGCTATGTACAATTGTCAGATATCAAGCTTCTCACACTGAGATTTACACTCCCATGGATTGTTATTGCTTGCTCATCGAGGGAGACATTTTACATGCTAATGTGTCCGGAGAAGTTACCTTGTGTTAAGATTCCTACACCACAAGTAGAACTGTAATATCCCGGACCCTTCAGATCCCTCTTCTTGGGTCTCAGATCTATTTTCTCAGAGATTTTATTCTCATTTTTCCCGAGGTTATCTTTCGGACATCTTTCGTGTTCGGATCCATGTGATTCGAATCAGTTTCGGAGGCCCGGAGCGTGTTTCGCGGCTTTTTTCGCGTGTTTTCCGAATCTCACGTGTGTGTTTCGACAGGACCTACGGAACCCCGTAGCCGGCGAACCGGGCCGTTCATCTAGGCACTGGTGGTACCGTTGCGATCGGTGCGTTTAGAGGATCGCGAAAATGTACTTTTCAATTTTTTGATATTTTCTGGAATTTCTGGATTTTCTATATAAACTCCTATTTTCTTTTTCCTTTTTCCCTTTCTTCTTCTTTCTTCCTCTTCCTTCTTCCTCCCGTGAGCGACCACCCCCTTCCTATCTCTCTTTGTCCGGCGTGACCGCGGTGGTGCCCCTCCCCGGCTGCAGACGACAGTGAGGTGACGACGTGGCGGCGGCGGCGAGGCGACCTTGGCGGTGTGTGGCTCGTGGGATTTCGTGAAGGAATGAGGGTTCTAAAAGCTTTTTCTTTGCATTCG